>VWYI01009453.1:188444-206639 GCA_013399455.1 Anthoscopus minutus
AGCTGCTGTTTTGTGAAGATGCAAGCCACAGAGAACTGTTCTTGTGGACATATCTCCAGAGTGTTGAAAAAGAAGACTCCTTGCCCTATGTGAATTAGAGAAAGATTATTGTAGAAGTGATAACTGATTTTAAAAATCCCAGATTTCGTTTTATGTTGTCAGGTGGGAAAGAAAATAAGTAAGTAGGGGAGGGAAGTGTTCTGAAAGTTTCATTTGGACTTTTCCTTTTCATTTTCTTTTTAGTTTGTTTTGTTAATAAATTTTCCTTATAGTCTTAAGTTTAAGCCTGCGTTTTCCTTTCCTCTAAAATCATATCTCATAACAGAAAATAAGTGAGCGGGTAAGTTTTGGCTAGCTCTAAACCCACAACATTCTTTGGTGCGTTGGCCGGGAAATTTCAAATTGGCAATTTTAAAACCACTACACATAATTGGTGTTTCTGCCCGGTTCCAACTGAACCTGGCACAGTGGGATATTTTCCCACACCACTTTCGGGCTCCATCTGAAAAGAGCCTTCTGCCTGCAGGAGACACAGAGTACTGCATCTCCCCTCCTCCCAGGCATAGCTATCACCTTCAATCTCACTTGAGTCCATTGAGAACTCCTACAAACAGCATTCACTGCCAGTGTGTGTTTTCTGTGTTGCTGGAAGTCAACTCTACTGGTTCTGGAACACAGATCACTGTCCCTCTTAGGTCAGCAATCCCAATGGCTCTTCTGGCAGGAGCAATATCTATTGCTCCATAGACAACAGGGAGCATATAATACCCTGGACAATTATGCAGTACTTGGAAGAATGAACTGTTTTCTAGCCTCTGAGCTCCTCAGCTACTGTGCTCTTCAGCAAGATGCTCTGGCATCCTCAGCTCAGCCTTAGGTTGTAGTGCCTCCAACACCCTCAAGCCAGCCGGGAACAGGGCTCTTTCACCGCTTAGTCCACTACCATGTGCAGTATATAAGCTACAGATGACATTAGCCATGTTTATGCTTCTCTTCACTTAGCAGACCCAGATATTGGATAGTTCCTGAGTTCACTGTCTGCCTGGGAGGTCACTCACGGTTCTGAATGGTGATCTTTCGCTGCTGGTAGTCGATGCCCAGCACAGGGTCCTTCTGCCCAAACTTCTGGATGACAATGCGCACCTTCCGCTGGCTGTCATTGCAGTCGTTAGAGGGGTCCTGGCCAAGGGCTAGACCAGTCTGGTATGCTACAAATAAACACCATCAGAGATGTCAAAATTTATTTCAAAAGACCAATTTCTATCCTCCTGTGAGCAATAGAGAAATTCTTGAGTACATTGTGTGCGATTGTTTTGGTTTAGCAATACAAACCATGACTTCAAACCAGTAAGTTGCTTTGGAGTACTCAAAAACAAACAGAGGTAGAGCCACAGGAATGGCAGAGATTTTGAGAATGCAGGAGCTAAAAGAGATGCCTTTCAGTACTCACAGCTGAAAGAACAACAGTAGAAAGAAGCTAATGGTGGTAGGCTGGAGGGCAGCTCCTAGTATGAAGCTGAAAGGAAAAAAGTCATACAACACCAAGGAGTACTAAAACTAAAAAGGGTGTTTATCTACTAAGCAAAATCTCCAGACATATGTGAACTGCTCTGTGGGTTGTCTCCCTTTCCCTCCTGTATCCCATTACATGTCATGGAACTCATAAAGACAGAAAATAATCCATCACCTGATTCCAGCTAAGGATTAAATGTAAAGACACACAAGAGGATTAATGGAGGACTAGAGGCAATTTCTGTACAATACTTTCTTGACAGACTCACATCATAAACCAACACTGAATTTCCAAGTTTTTAGGAGCAGAGATTAGGGTAAACAGCTGATTCAGTCAGCATTTTCTGTAAGGAGCTCACAGTGAAGAGAGATGAGGATAAAGCTTGTCAAAGGCTCTTTCACTGCTATACCTAAAATGGAGCATGAAGTCCCTTTTGGGCTTGAGCCTGGGCTAAAAGCACTCACATTCTGCTGGGATCAGCTGAGTCAGGGACTCACCTGCTTGGGGATCAGGCTGTAGAGCACTTGTCAACCCATCCAGACAACACAAAGGAGAGTTTGGGCACAAAGTACCCACTGTACTTCGAGCTCAGTTCGAAGTGTACAGTTATGGAATGGCTGGCTACCTAAACATTCTGAAGGGTTTACAAACAATAGAACAGAGCAGAATAGTTCAGCTGGCAGGGACATACAAAGGTGATCTAGTCCAACTGTCTGATCACTAAAATGCAAAGTAGTATACTACTGATGTAGTATTGAGCCATTCCCACACATCCTATCACTGGATACCAGGGAGAGCAGATCAGCACTTTCCTCCTCACTTCCCCTCCTCAAGAAGCTGTAGAGAGCAATGAGGTCACCTCTCAGTCTCCTTTTTCCTGAACTAGACAAGCCCAAGGTTCTTAGCTGCTCCTCCTCACAGGATGTGTTTTCCAGGCCTTTTATCAGCTTTGTTGCCCACCTTCGATGGCACTCAAATACCTCAATATCCTTAAATCCCGAGGCCCAGAACTGCGTACAATACTCCAGGTGAGGTCACACCAACAGCAAACATAGAGGGATCATCATCCTTCTGGACCAAGTGGTTATCCTGGGATGAGGTTTGTGTACCATATTAAACACCCCTGAACTAAGGCTATCAGACAAATGAAGTGCTCCCACAACTATTAAATGTTATTATAGAAGTCTTTATGCCCTTCAAAATGCAAGTGTTTCTTCTATTTCCTAAAATTAGTAACACCTGGTCACAGGTATCCAGCTCCAACCACAGGTCCCCCATGGAATCCTAAAGCCCACTTGTTGCAGAGCCCTTGCTATCAAACAAGCTGAAGCATAAGATGGGGCTGCCAAGATTGACTTGCATCAACCACAGCTGAACTGCCCTGTATTCTGAGCCAACAAGAAGGAGGACCAAAGAGCTGCTTTGGATGGGATTAATACAATTTCATAAGGCCTTGACAATTCAAAGGAAATCACAGACATGACCTATATTTCCTTGGAACGCAGGGAAATGCCACCACCTGACTTTTGCATAGGAAGGGGTCAAAAGCCTGTACTATACCAGTGAGTCTACCTTCCCCTTTCTTCCCACTTGAAGGGGGATTCCTTGAAAGATGAGCCTGACACTTACAGGCTGAGTAATAGTCAAAGATGGGGTCCTTGCAGAAGGATTTGAAGCGCCAGGTCACCACCACATCTTGCAGCTGTGCTGAGGTGCTGTAGTCACACTTGAGGATGACAGTGGCAAATAAGGTGGTGTAACGCTCGACATCCTGCACTGTCACCAGGAGAGAGAGGCAACCTGCAAACAAGAACACAGGAGGCTGTCAGCCCACAGACTCCTCAGGCCTCCCCTCACACCATCTGTGCCAGACCAACGACCCAAGTACTTCTCCTTTGGTGTCATCCAGGACCTGAACCTACAGACCCTCCCAGCCCCTCCAGTTAAGTCATCCAGGGTTACAAACCCTGGTCAGAACACGAGCCCCGTCCTTCCCTGACACAAGAAAGCTTCATTGGCCTACCTTATGGACTGAATTATTTTCGCCAAAGCATGAGTAGCCATTATGCAGCACATCATTCTGTGTTCTCCTTCTGCAAGGGGAAAACTGTCCCAGAAGCACATGGGATGGGATTCCCTTGGCTTTTAATCTTAATCAGAAAAGTTCTGCAGCGCCATACGTTCATATAAACACCAAATGAATTTTATCAAGGTCTTGCTCAGAAACTCATCAGAATGTTATCTACTGGTGACCAGGCTTAAGACAATACAACTTTCAGGTTGTAGCACTGTAGTTAATTGTTTGTCACCACTTCAGAACAGCACATATCAATTACCCCCTTTTTTCCTTTTAAATTAAACTATCATTACATATTTGTTATGTACGCACCCTAACAACCTTTCCATCCAACCACAGCACTTTCCATCCAAGGACCTTCACTTTCCATCCAAGAAGCACTCACGGAGGCTTTGCAAAGTTTTTCATAAGCTATGCTGTAGTTCAGCTATACTCCAGAAACATCTCTATCTTATTTAAACTTTGATAGTACAGTAAGTTGTGCTTGTCATTAACAATAGCAAAGTTATCACCAGTTGCCTTTGATAAGGGAATACAAACAGTGCAGGGCAAGTGTGGGATGCCCTTTTTGGAACATATGCCAGAGAACCAGGCAGGGATTGCAGTGCTGTACTAGTTGCTTCTTAACTGCAGAGCATGTCAGCAATAAAGGCAGGAAGAAAAGTAGGACACTTGAAGGTACCAACTCTACAGGTCTCCATGAACCAACACTCAACACTCAATTTTTATCATATATTCAAAGATTTTCCCTCTAGTCCATATTTTCAGGATGAGAGCAAGAGAACAAGTTGTTACTACTACGTAGTAATATCTGGACCACAACTGCAAACATATTCTTTGTCAAGCATCATTCAGTGTCCTCTTAGGCTGCCACCTCCACACTACATTCCAGGCAAATACAAGCTCACACAGTTTCCACACTGTGGAGAAGATGCTGCAGAGGTGCATGCTGCCTCAACAAGTCATTCTGCAGTAGGGTATTGTCAACGCAGTACTTGCTCATTTTCTGGTCTGAAAAGGGACTCCTTGTCAGCCAACTGAAAGCACAGGCAGAGCAAACTCATCTGCCTTAAGAATACCACACAAAAACATAGAGGGCCAGCGAAACCCTTGAATCCAAGGCTTTTCTGAAAAATGAAGATATACACACATGCACTTAAACACAGAAAAACCAGCAGCTGTGCAAATCTCTGGATGAAACAAATTTTTACAGTGCTGTAGCACAGCAAGGATCACACCACTGACATGTAGTTTCAGTTGCTGTTATTTAAAAGCACTGTAATTCAACACATCTTGTTTCAGCTTTCATTGTGAAATAGCTGACTCTGGGGTCTTAATGCAGAAAATCACAAGAAACCAATTCAAAGTCTCAAGATTGGCAAAACCTTGATCTTAGTGTCAATTAAATGAAATCCCATATGAATTCTGACTTGTCAAGGCTCATGGGAACAGAATGTTTACCACAGATTTCCTACAACAGCATCTCTCTGACAAGAATAAAACATTCAAAATCACTGTGTGCTTTTTACTAAGAAAACCCACATCTCTTTGTGGAAAGGACGCTTTCTCATTCACTCTGTTCTGCAAAACAGCCAGAGTTGAAGGGTAAGTTCCTTATTTTCTAAAGATGTTGAAAACCTACTGCTCCTCCCCAGCGAACAGTCAGACGTTGTTGCATGTCCAATGTTTCCCATTAACCTCCAAGAAAGCATAAAAGTTGTGAAATTAAGGCTGGACTGCATTAATCCACTGCAGGATGCTATCTTTCTTATCCTGGTTGGAAAGAACAAATATGGACACCACCAATCTAGTAAGTTTTGGCTAGATCTATGGCTTTGCAGTGAAGACATGAAGCTCTGGAGCCAGTGTAGCCAAGTTTTGGCTACAGCATCTCCCCGGAACACAGCTGTCAGGTAAGACAATAAGCAAACTTTGCTTGCTTCCTTCACTGGTTGTCCGTGAAAAACCGAACCTCAGTATTTAAAGCTAGATTATCAGCCAAGACCCAAGCATCCAAGAAGCGAAATGATCACTTTATTTCCAAGTGGAGGTTAGAAGTCAGGTAACCCGAAAAGCTTGGCAGAGAGAACTCTGCTGGCTGAAGGCCGCTCGTGGGCCCGGAGGTGAGCTCCTGCTCCTCACTGCAACAGGTGCCCAGCAGGTGCAGCAGCACTGCAGCTGCCCCAGAAATCCCCAAGAGGCTGAGGCTTCTGAGCCAGCAGCAGAAGCTGAGGTGGGCGCTTGCGAGAGGCCCAAGGGGATCCTGCCGCGTCCGTGCCAGCGCCTGGGTCCCAGCCGCGCTGGCCGCACGCGACCGATACTGGAGGCCGCCAGGAAGCCGGAGGCCACTTCCTCCTAGAAGAGAGGTCAGCCGCACCTTCGGGGACCGAAACTCGTCTCCGCACGGCTTCGTACCGAGCTCGGGAGAGCCCCGCGGACGCGAAAGGGCACGGCGGGGAACAGCGCCCGCCCGGACCGGGCCGCCCCTTCCCCTCACAGCGGGGCCGCCGCCGCTGCCCCGACCCCGCGCCACCTTAACCGAGGGCGAAATCCGAGGGCGCCTCCCAAGTCCCGGAGCCGCGGAGGTGTCCCGGGGCCGGGCGGGCAGATGGCCCCGAGGGCGTCGTGAGCCCCGGTCTGCACTCACCGGCCGGCAACCAAGCCAGCAGCAGCGCCCTCCGGCAGCGCCCGCGCGGGGCCATGGCGCGCTCTCCTCCTCCGCCCGGGGACGTCGCGCCCACTGTCCCTCCCCTTCCGTGGCACCTGTCCCTGGGCAGGGCGCTGCCGCCGGTTGCAGTCCCCTCCCTCTGTACCTGTACACTCGGCCGGAACGCCAGACAAAAATAGCAGCCCGCAGCTTCAAGAACTGCTTTTAATACATATATGTGTGTGTGTGTGTGTGTGTGTGTGTGTAAAATGAAAAAATATATATTCCAAAACATGTATTTCTTGTATCAATATAAAAGTAAAAAATACATATACACACGACGCACACACACACATATACATATAAATATATCTATCTATACATATCCTGGATACACAGGTGTATGGGAAGTTACCCGAGCTGCGCCACCCAGGGCAGCGGGGCCCCACGCGAGGGGCGCACGGGAGCGCATGCTAAAGACTGCGGGCGGGAAGAACGTCTGAGGAATTCACGGAATCACAGAATCGGTTCGGTTGGAAAAGACCCCCGAGATCATCCAGTCCAGCCTGTGACCGAACATGGCCGTGGCAACTAGACCAGGGCACTGAGTGCCTCGTCCATCCTTCCTTAACCACCTCCGGGGACAGTGACCCCAATCACCTCCCAGGGCATCTTCCGTGGGGAAATTCCTCATAATATCCAACCTACACCTCCTCTGGCGCAGCTCAAGACTGTCTCCTCTAGACTCGCCGCTAACTTAATTTTCCCTCTGAGTTCTGAAAGGACCACAACCGTGGCCAAAGCAGAGGTTACTTTAAAGAAAAAAAACCGAACAACCCGAAGTAAAACTACCACCAACTCCTGCAATTGGCCCGGTAGCACCGCGGGCCCGCCCGCTCCCGGGGCGCCGCGCGCCGCTGCGGTTGCCTGGAGACGGGAGCGCGGCGGCGGAGCGGGCCCAGGTACAGGGGCTGTGCGGAGGTCGTGGCCGCTCCGGGCCCAGGTACTGGGGCTGTGGGGAGGCCGCGGCCGCTCCAGGCACAGCTGCCCCTGGCGGGCCTGCTGGTGCTGTGGGTTGTTCCCGGTAGCCCCGCTCCTCACGCCCCCACAGGCGCTGCTTGCCCCGAGGCCCCTCTGTGCCCGCACTCGCCCCACGGCCCCGCTGAGGCTCTCTCCCCTGCCCGCCCTGCGGAGCGCCGTGTGTCCCTTGCCTGCTCTCTGCGATCCCCGCTAGACAGGACTGAATGTCCTGCAGCAGGGATAGATCGTCCCGTACTCCATCCGAAATGTGGGACTTGTTGGGTTTTCTTCACCGCGTGTGAGAGAGTTTATTTTTTTGCCTCTTGCATTTGTGGTACTTCTCTCATACTCATGATTTTTCTTTATGCTGTAAGTTAATAAGTAATTGGTTATGTGATCTGCTCTTATTTCTGTGTAGTAAATCCTGGTAACCTTTATTCACAGGGCAGGCTTTAACAGACTTGAAACTTTCACTTTCATGTGGCAGAGCTAGGATATGTGGATCATACAGAGGGCTGCTTTAGGCGTAATACTGAAAATTAGAGTTAGATTTATTTGTCCTAATGAAATAGGAAAATACTTTGCATTTGTGCAACAATTGTGAGTGGAACAATAGCAGGGCTCTGGTCCATGTCTTCTCTGTCTATGATGAGGGAGAAGAGAGACGATGGAGCTATGATAAAGAAAATGTGTCTAGATCCTGCTTTGTAGCTTTATCCTTGCTGTCTCGGTCTCTGACTAGTAACTAATTTATATACTTAACTGCTGTGAGAATAGATACCTTCTGTTATTCCTGCTCTGAAGTCTTCTGGCTGTTATAAGAGCAGCCATATTCTCTAGTTTGTTTTTTTTTTTTTGGATCTTGGGATCTTGGGTTGATTGCCTAAATTGACTTTTATTACTAATTTTCTAGTGCTGATGGATAATGGTATGAAGACAGCACTGATTTCTATGCCTGATTAACACTTGGATATTTCTTTCTGTATATAAACACCATAAGACTATTTTTTTTTAATGAAAGTAAGTTTTGCAAGACTCTCCTGTTCACATATTTTGCAGTCATCAGCGCCCCAGTAAATTGCTGATGTACTCTCATGTGGTCTTAAGGCAAGAAGGAGTGCTGAGAGACATGTTTGGTGGTCTGCTGTTTTTCAAAAACAAATAAAAGATTCAGAAAAAAGTGCTGGGGAGACTGTTTGAAAGTGAGTTGAGGAAACAGGACTTGGCAGATGGGAAGAAACCTGACACATCTGAAGCAGAGCTTTGACTTGCAGAAGACGTGAAGAAGATGCTTCGCCCTGGAAGAGATGATCAGTATGGAGTTCCTCATGGTAGAGGCAGATACCTCTCATGATACCTGAGTGCTGCAGCTGTGTTTTAGACCAGTGCTACCTCCAGGTCATAAAGAAAAGAGAGTGCAGCCTGGAAGGCTCACAGTACGGTGCTAAGAGGAGTCAGGATTGGAAGTCCTGGGACAAACTGAGTTCCTTCATGTGGAATGAAAACAACTAAAGGAATAACACAATCTCTCCTGAAAGAAAGACCAAGTGTCCTTTTTTTATCCTCAAATCCCATGAGTGTGTAAAGCTTTTCCATAAAAAAATTAACACCTTTTGGAATTAAAAAAATAAAATCCTGCAGAAGTAGCACAATGTAGAAATAATTTTTTTGATCTCTTGCTTAATGCTGGTATTTATAGCTCTGCACTTTTATTCTGCAGTAACAATTCCCTATTCTACCTAAACTGAATTAGTGGTCAGAACTGATGATCCCTCTTCTGTAGATGTAAAAACTGATAGGTGATGTCATTTAAGCACAATTAAACAGTTAATGGTGGGGCAGAGGAAGATTAAAACAACTGTTAGATATGTTCTATTGTCTAAAGTAAAACTGTAGGCTGCATTTTGATCATTGTTTAATTTAATGTATTTTATGCAGTTGAAGTGTCAGTTTATGAAGGCAAGAACTGCATTTTTGAGGCTTGCACATTTAAACATCCTTTTTTCTGGAAAGAAGAAAAGTGTAGGATGATGAAATAAAAAGAAAGTGGTGTTATCTCACTGAATTTGTTTACGTGTTAGCAAATAAACACCCATTTGATTTAATTATGCTGTATTTTGAATAAATGAGACAATTGTCTGAGATGAGAAATCACTTGATGTCCAAGTTTACTGAGAATTTTTGAGGGACTTCCATATATAAAGATTCTGTGCAGCGGCAAAATTGACAAAAAGAACATTTTAGTTTTGAAATAACTGAACTAATACACCTGAATGAACACATTTCTCCATTCTGTGGCTTTTGAGAACATAGCTAAGAAAAAGGCAATTTGAAAGAAAATGGAACTTTGCTGAAATACCCAGCTTGTAGCACTGTCCATTGAAACAAGGATAACCTGAATTCAGTCCTGACTTGGAATGAGTTCCTGAGTTCTTGGAAATTATGAAACTGATGTGGATCTGGTACAGTATTTCAAGTCAGTGTCTTGATCTATTAGGACTAGGAGAAAAATATATTGCCCTGGTCAGGCATTGGCAGAAAAATTATGATTGCTAGCTTGTTTTTTACTCGCTGAGCTTATCACACCACTTCTACTTAGCACTATCTCTGTTTTCAGTATCAAAAGGCTTAAATCTTTCTGATTTAGGAAATCTGTCACAAAAAGACCTGCCAACTTCCCCCAAGAGAATAAAATCAACATTCAGAGAGATGCATGCCTTTGTCATGGTGAGCCTGCACAAGAATTTTCTGAATCAGCCAATTCATTGAACCCAGAATCTGCAGCCAAAGTAGGCACGCTATCCCCTTGAACCTCTTTTGAGTCCTTAAATTCAAAATTTGCATGGCACAGTACTTGAATACCATCACAAAAATGTTCACAGTGGACATTACAGTATCTTTCTTTAGCTAGAACCCAGATATCAGCACAAGCAGAAATTTTCATATCCTCTTTCAGCCTAAAGCATTTTCCAGATAGGAATTAATTTATAATGAAAACTATGATAGTCTTAATTTTTAGAAGATAAATGATTGCTAATTAGTTACAATAATTTGAAATCTTATAGGTCTTTTCTCTGTGGATATCAAAACACTTCGCTAAGATGGTAAGTATTATTATCCAATTTTTCACAGGAGATAACTGAGACAGCCAGAGGTGAAATGACTGGTACAAACTGTACACGTCATTACTGGGTTTGGAATTAGAATTCAGGTCTCTGAACACTCCACTATTTATTTATGCAAATAGTCTATAACTATTTCTTCAACTTCAGTGATATCAGTTGTGTCACCCCATTAAAAACTCATGAATTTCATTTAAATATATTGAGATATATTGCAATTGTTTTAATTTGTTTTCTAAATGTAAAACTTTCTGCTTGTCTGTTTTCTAGTTTTTCTCAGCACTCCTATGGGATAAAAGCACATTTGTAATTCTTATGTGAAATTAGGCAGGAAAGTCAGATTGTGGCAGATACTCGGGACTTTTGGTCAAGATTGGCTATATACCAACAAGAATGACATATCTGAAATATTTTTTTGTCCTCCTTGTCCTTTTCGTGCATGGCATAACGTTAGAACATTTTGCCTTTCCTGAAAGATTGGAAAAGCCTGCTGAAAATATTTTTTCCAAATTGATTCTGACTCAGCATCCTGCCCATATTTCTTATTCTGAGTATTCATGTTTCTTTATATACAATTTCTGAATTTTCTGATTTTGGATAGTTTTTTTAATGCTGTACTGTTGATAAAAAGTTGCTCCAATGTGCATTTTAAGGTGTTTCATTTGGAAATGGAGAACACATAGGAAATCAAAAGGCATAAAAAATACAGAATAAGAGCAATGCTTATGCTTTTTTCCTTCTTTTTGAGACTTTTGGAAAATGGTCAATGTGTTTGGTTTTTATCTGACAAATTTGGACCTTTTCCACTTGAGAGGACAATAGTAACTAGTGAAAATTGTAACACCCTGGAAAAGATGATCTAAAAGATGAAAGTCATGTGAGGGAGGGGTGCTGTTAAGCTGTTTAATTTTTTTAAAATTGTGTTAACTTTTAACATTTGTTTTCCTTTATCATAAAGTGTTTTGAAGAAAGTCTTTTTTTCTTAAAATTCATCTCTCTTGCTTTTCCATTTAAGGTATTAGGTGATCTCAGAATGTCTCTCTCCAGATATTTTTGTGAAGTCCACCACAAAGGTGAAGGAATAGTCTTGTTGTCTCAAAAGCAGATCTTATCCTGGTATATTAAAGAGCAGCTAACATATTTAAATAATGTCAGTTCCATCATTACACAGTATTTAGATGAAAGTCTTGCTGTAGCAATTTATTCAGAGCCCGGAGTCCTAAAGCCTGAGCTAGTTTATTAACTCTACTGAGTAGAACATATATTTGGATTATCCATATTTGTGTACAGGCAGAAGACAAATAGCATCTTTGAGAATCTCAAAGCATTTAAGAGGAATTGAAAATGGTCTAAATGGCAGATAAAGGCAACAATACCAAAGGTTTGTCTTTACCACTGCCAGGAAGAGAGGACATCCAGCTTTTCCAATGGAAGAGGAATCAGAAGAAGATTCACAGGAAGATTTCAGTGGTGAGTCTTTCCCTGTCAAGTCATGATTTCAGTACAGAACCTACAGCAACTTCTGGTTTCTTCTACCACTCCCCCTTTTTTACTTCATCTCTAGTTCCTGCTCTTGGTGTTGCCAAATTTTATTTTTACTCTGGTCATAGTGAAGTTCTGGACTAAGCACTGTGCCTGCTGTTCCTGCTGTGCTTCAGTTCTCAAAGGCCCTCCCCTGAAATTTTTTCTGTTTAGACTTGTCTCTATAGCTAATACTGAAATCAGGTGCTTAACTCCACCAGACTCTTTCAGTCAGCGGCCAGTATTTTACTTTTTAACATATTTTTCATCTTGAGATGCCTCTCCAGTTTCTATTTCAGGTGTCCTGTATGCCATCTAACACACTAGATCCAGGTAGCATGAGTGACAAATCCACTTTGGAAGGATTTTGTGATGCATTGCTGCATCACTTTTGGCATTTATCTTCCTATTACTCATTTTTTCTCTTATAGGATGTGTTTGTTTATTTCTTTCCCTTAAGTTTTAAATTACTCTTTTTTGTAAGCAAACTTCTTACACTTTATGCTAAACAGTAGAAAGTCTGTTGGACAGAGATTATTTTACTACTACAGAGCTATATATTTATTTAATATGGCATGTATGAGCAAATTAGTCAAAGGAATTCATACCTAAGAGGGTGATCCCAATTATACATTACAAAAGAAAACAAAACTAGTGTTTCAAAGGAAATCACCAACTGCAGAGGAACAGGAGGAAGAAGGGGAGCAAGTGGAATCAGACATGGAGAGCATTGGTGAGACCTGGTGTCCACTGAGATCTTGGCACAAACTTGAAACCCCCAGTACTTTCTAGTTTCTATTGCTTTTACTGTTATTATTAAGAACAACTTAACAATCTCAGACTCATAATTACAGTGATTGAGTATTTCAGAACAGTATTTCTGTTCCCCTTCAGCTGGCTTAACTTTGCTCTTTGCCTGGCTGGTTTCTGAACCCTTTTCTTGTTTCTCATGGCACACCTAGGAGAGAAAACGGTAAGAACAGCATGAAATGCTTTCAAAATGGATTTAACCTGAGATAACCAACTGGAAACTACTTTTAATGAGTGCTCATGGCTAGTTTGAAGTCAAGTTGACAGTATTGTGTGTTGCAGTCCAGTGAGGAACTACACTGTGTTACATATTAGCAATTTGCTTTCTTGAGGACAGTGGTGTCTTATGGTGGTCCATTATAAGTGGTTTTAATAATCGTTTTGTGTAACAATGTGCATTAAATAGCTGCTGAAAAGAGACACCTTAAACTTTGTTTGGTTTCTAAAATGGAGACCTAAATATTAAGCAAACCTCAACGAAACTGATTTGGTAAGTCCTAAAGCTTTAAAACCAGTATTTTTCAAATGGTCGCAAAATTTTTCTTGTTTAAAATCTTCAGTTTTGAATATTTACAGTGAAGTTTTTAAAAGCCTGAGGGAGTATTTGTTGCAGACTGTTCCAGGACAAGTAGTTACTAAGACATGGGACCCTTGTTTTGATTGCTCTGTCAAAGAGGGCAAAGAATTGTGACTCCTTCTCTTTTATGGTTAGGTGCAAATATCAGCAACTAACCCAAAAACCTAGGGTAAAGATGAATTTCTGTTATGTTCCCACTTCTAAGATGAAGAAAGTAGTTTAGGTGAAGAAGATGATAGTCAAGTATCGTCAGAATCACTAAAAAGGCCTGAGGAAGAAAAGAAAAAAAAAATCGCAGACAACTTCTTCTACACAAATGAAGATGTATATTCAGGACCATATTCCACTGACGACACTGAGATCTCCACTGACCTTCTAACTTTTAAGTATCCTTTCTGCTGAGCTTGTGAAATTCAAAGCTAATGCTATTTAATATATGTTCTCAGAATTGTATTGGAGTAGCTTATGTGGCATTAGTGGGATAGCTTTGGTCGAGACACAGGTAAAAATCCTGGCCATTTATGGTTCTGGATGAACTTAAGTGTTGTCTTGACCTCATAAAAATTTCTTACTGAGTGTAGTGCTTACTATCATAAGTACTCTGTAGAACTAGATCATGGAGAAGCTAATGTGACCAGGCAGAAGACTGGCATAAGAATATGCACTGCAAAGCTCTCCCTTTCTCTGTAGCCACACTGGTGTTCCCTGAGAAGCTGAAGGGAGGGCAGAAAAGCCTCTGTGTACCTTGTAATTTAGAAGTGGAAAAGGAACCACCTAGATTTATATTCTGGTGCTCTGAAGATCTAAACTGGTAGAATGAAGAAAGTGGTGTCTATCTGTTAAAAGCTACAATAAACTTTTTGGTAGATATGGTCAGGTAGGGTAGGATATGATACGTGACTTTCATAGATGCTGATGGTGTTCTCTGCACAGTTCAGTTGCTGCTGAAGTCTGGATTTTCCCTTTTTTAGATTTGCTTAAAAACAATAAGAAGTGAGCTTGAAAACTTGCTTGGTTTGATCTCTTGTCTGTAGAACAGTTCCTGGTAATCTGATGCGCATCTTTTGCATTTTGTCTGAAAAGAGAACACAGACAAAATATTAATTTCTTGCAGCTCCAAATGATCCAGTAGAAGCAAGATGTGTACCCATAGTAGAGATGAAAAGATGGGATATGAACTTTAGAAGGCCATCCTTTCAGTTATTGAGTCAAGATATATTTTACTTTCACTGTATACTGAAGAAAATTATCTCCTGCCATCAGACTGAGTCACTAGTTTCGGTATTCCCATTTCTGTTTCAGTTTAAGCATTTCTATCCATTTAGTAAACTGTCTAAAGCCAGTGTCTAATCTTTTCCTTATTGGACTGTTCCCAGACATTCTTTTGGATATGACTGTACCAGACCTGTAAACCTGATGGTAATGGATAAACATACTGTGGTGTATATAGCAGGCAACCAGGTGGTGCTCCAGAACCTGAGAACTAAGTGTCAGAAATACATCCGGAGCAGCTGTGGCAGTGGAATTGGGTTTATCACAGTATGGCTTTTGTTTCTTGTTTAAGAACTTTAGTTGCTCTCTAGGAAAAAAAGTTTGCTTGGTTGTGGTTAGCAGATATGGGAGACTTCTACAGTTGTACATGCATATACATCAGAGAGTATGGAATTGATTAAAGGAATGTGTGGACCATGCAGCATGGGCTTCTCATCCCATCAATGTAATTGGTAGAGAACAAATATCTGCACAGCTTCATCCCAGGGTCAGCTACCTAAAAGGACTGGCAAGTCCAGCTAGGATTAATTTTTAGCACTTTTATGTTCTTATTTAAATCTTTTGGCTGATATAAATTCTTTTATTTTTTTTCAACACTTATCTGTCCTAATCACAACAGATACTAATACAGAGTCTGACTTGAAATTAAAATTTAGAAAATCAAGCTCCCACACAAATGAAGAGAAGTATCTGGTTTCCCTCTAATAAACTTATTAAGAGCTTAGAATCTCAAGTTCTGTCTCTGCATTTGAAGCACCTTACCCTGTGAAGGCCCTGCTATCTCTCAGTTTTACTACCAGCTTCAGACTGCCCTGCTTCATTGTAAGCAGCCTTTTCTGGGAAATCCGTGTACATTTTTACACCTTCAGAGTAGTGTCATTCAGGATAGCTTTTCTGCAGCTGTCTTCTGAAAGTGATGGCTGCTGACACAAATATTGCTATGGAAAGATTAGCTGGTGGGTTGAACGAGGTAGGAATAATAAAAGGATGCATCCCAAAGCAGATTGTTTCACCGTTTGTCATTATTCCACTATATGTGTGATATACCATTTTGTGTGCATAGTGGTTTCATTCCAATATTGAGCAATAGGTTGGCAGTTGTTCAGAATAAACACACAGAAAAATGCAATCTAGTATTTATGGCAGTATGTTTTGACTAATGAGTGAGTGAATACAGTAACTTAGTAACTAGCAGGATAAAGACAGTGGTGTTATTACAGCATGCAACAGGACTTCTGCTTTTTCAAGGCACACCCTGATAAGGAGTACTTTGCAGTAGGAGAAAAAGGAAAGAAGCCAAACATTGTCATCTACACCTATCCTTTGACAAGGCCCTACAGAATACTGAAAGGTAGTGTAAAAAGTTCTGTTTTTCATTTTATATAGATAGACTGGTGTTTAAAAATCCCAGCAGATAGAGTAGTGGAGTTTAGTTTAGTAGTGGAGTTTAGTTTTAGTTTAGAAGGAAATAGAATATTTTGGTCCTTCACAGCAAATATAGAAAATACTGATTTCACGCTTTTTCATTATTGCATGGGAAGAAACTTTTATATGATATAGATAGCCAACCTAAAGCCATTACTTATTGAAAAAAAAATAATTTCAGTGAAAGTTGATCTCCTTCTGAGTAGATTTTTGTGTTGTTTATACCTATTTCCTGTGCATGTCTATTTGGGCTTTTCTTTAGGTGGAACAGAGGTAGCCTATGTTTTTGGTGATTTCAACCGTACTGGCACTTTGCTGGCCAGTGTTGGGAGCAGCCCTGACTACATGTTGACTATCTGGGATTGGAAACAAGAAGAGACTCTGTTGAGGTCAAAAGCTTTTGCACAGGATGTTTACAGGGTCATGTTTTCTGCTGAGAATGAAGAGCATCTAACTACAGCTGGATCAGGACACATCAGGTGGGTTTGCTGATTAGGATTAATACATAACACACTCTACAGTCATAATACATAGGAGATGACTAAAAAGAATGTATCATTAGCAAACATGTACCAATGAGGATTGCTATTTTAAATGGCCCTTACAATTACAAAAATGAGGAATTTCAAATTCTTCAGCCAGCCAAACAAATCTTTCAATATCTTTTCTGTCTGAATAGGATGATGCTTGATGTTAAATGTCAGTATCTCTGGCTCCATTCTTGTAGTTTCAACAACTGCTGGGAGAAAGTAATGAAAATACTTATATATATGTGTCTTCTAGCTGATAACATAGGATATATGCCTTCTGTGCTTTCTGGGCTTTCTGCCTTTGATTTCTTGAGCTTATCTGCTCTTTGAACAGCCATTAGAGCTGGTTGCCAAGTCATGGATCAGAAGCACTCTGTTTGCACCAAAAACCTACAAAAGATGTTTCCATACATTCTCTTCCCTGCTAAGTTCATGGGTCCTTTTATAAAAAAGGGCCAAACACCCAGCAACTTTAAACTTTCTTTTTGAGTTCTGTGTTTATGCAGTATTTGAATGTTAACACAGCAGAGAATTATGCTATGAGTGGGATTTTGTTGTGATTAAAAAGGTGTCTTTAAAATTATAGTGCGTCTAAAATTTCTTTGCATTTTAATGGGGAAATCAGATCAAAACCTGAGATTTGCTTTATACTTTGGTTGCAAGGTGGGTCTGAAATAGCAAATTATTTATTTAGACACAGAACAAATGTGGCTTAGAATGCATTATTTATGGAAATCTGACAAAACAAAGTATCTTGCAAACTTTCTTTTGAGCTAAAATAAACAAATAAACCCCGACATAGCTTTTATTATATTATAAATGTGACCTTTCACCCAAATGTGGACTCAAATTACAATTTCCAACAGTTATTTTAAAAGTAATGTCTCCTGCACACACAGGAGACATTAATATTTAAGATAAAGGCTCAGTGAGATTTTATGGTACAGTTTAATTACACAAGAGGACTTGAGTGACATTCAGTGAAGACCTCAGTCCCTTGGATTTACAAAACTGAGCATCATACACTCCACAACAAGGATAAAATCTGTATCCCTAATTATGTGTATGGGTTGTAGCTGGAAAGATGTAGATGTGGATTTTACACTTCTTAATTTTAAATAGTAATTTAATCTTAAATTTTCCTATTCCAAATCCTTTTCCTAGGTTTTTCATAGAAGTAGTATAGGGGAGTGTTTGTGTAGTTGTAGGGTTTTATGTCATTTTCAAAAGAAAAAACCCCAAGTTCTCCTGCAAAGGGTAATACATGGGCAGCCTTTGCCTCATGGCAAGGCATGCCTGGTAAACAGTATTGCGATGTCTAAGAGGGACTGACCAGTGTTTAGGAAATCTTGTATCAGAGAGGGGTATGCTTTTCTGTACTCAGGTTTTGGAAGATGGCTCTCACATTAACTGGCCTCAAGTTACAAGGAGCTTTGGGCAGGTTTGGAAAAACAGCAGTGTCTGATATCATAGGTTTTGTGGAGCTGCCCGATGGGAAGGTAAGTAAGAAAAAGTGACAAAAAGAAAAAATATTACGTACCCTTTTAGGCTTTGATATAAAGTCTGCTTTGTAAGTTAAGAGAGTTACTATTTGCTTGAAAATGTTTTTAATCAGGCTTGTGATGCACTGTTTTGAGAAGAAAGTATTGCCATCACTTTGCCCAAGCCTTGTCTTGCTTTG
>VWYI01009454.1:0-12132 GCA_013399455.1 Anthoscopus minutus
ATTTGATCAGGTTTTTCAAACCTGCATCAGTTAGTGGTTTCTGGTTCTTGGGTATAATTTCCTTAACTTTTGGTATTGATTATATATTTCCTGGGCCATTTTATGATTAGATTCTTGAATTTCTAACATCATGATTTTGGTTTGGTCTGGACCAGTTATTTTCTGGACTTGAATACTGTTTTTTACGGTCGATGTAATGGTTCAAATTAGACAGGGAATGAGACAAGGTAGAAATAGAAAACTTACAAAGGCACTGGCCACAAAAAAGACTACTGCCTCAGTTTTCCTCCGGTAAGGAGGACCAGGTGGGTTACCAGCCCAGCGTATTGGTGGTGCCCAGCGTCCGAGACTCCCTCACGGGCCGAGGCAAAACCCCAAGAGGAGAGCCACCTGGTTTCAGAACAGCAACCAGGTTTGAGCAGGGAGCCCTGTGCTCTGGAGATGTGGGTTCAGGAGAGGTGCGGGCGAGAGAAGGCTCCTGAGACAGCAGTTCAACAACAAGAACAACAACTTTAATGAGAGCTGAGGGGGCTGCGCTCAAGAGCGCCTAGGACGGGATGGACTCTGGCTTATAACACGGTATGGACATCCGAGGGGCAACCAATCAGGGCGTGGTGTGAAGGCGGGGTAACATAAATGACGTTAACAAGGGCCAACTAAGGTGAGGGAGTTCCAGAGAGGGGGCAGGGACCAAGGGAGTGGTTCAGACAAGACAGGGAACTTTCTGGAATAAAGGGTGTGCTTAGGGCTGACAGACAGGGAAGTGGCATGGGTTTGGGAGGATTGACATGTGGATGGGCAGTACAACAGAACTTTCCAGAACACAGACCAAACCATTATAACAATCAAACGGGGATAACTTAGACGGAACCAAGGTGAGTGCACTCATCATAAGAATAAACTTAAACTCACTGCAACATCTCCTCCTTTCTTTTTCAAAAAAGAAAAAAAAGAAAAGGCAGGTAGGTAAATGGGGATTAAGTTAAACCTCGTTTTCCATATAAAAATCTGGGGTGTTCATCCATTCTGGATAATCTTCTTCTAAATTATTTGGGTTAACTGAAACTGGGGCAATAATGGCAGGGGGGGATGCGGTAGCTGAAATATATTTTTTCAGTAACAAGAATATCAATAATATTAAGAAAATGGCAACACATAATATAACTAAAGATTTGATAACCGACGACCACCACCCGGAGATCCCCCAGTCTTTGGTCAGGTTCTGCCACCAATCCTCTGTTTCACTCTTCAAGTTGGTCAGTAGCTCTTGCATTCTTTCCAACGTGGCATGGGCATCCCTCTTTTTTGATGCTGTTCATGCAGCACAGCATGGTAATCGAACTCATGGTAATCGTGATGATGGAGCAACAGCAGGAAATCGATAGCTGCATGGTTTTGTAGGGTCACCTGTCTGGTTATTGTCTCATCTTCCAAAAGGTCCACAATGGCCCTTGATGTTAAATTGGCCTGCTTTGCCACCCAACACTCGAGGTGACCCAATTCCCCAAGCGCTTTGGTGGCAGCCACCCACGGCAAAAACACGGAGACCACCACCCTTTTGGATTTGCTCCAGTGAAAAATTTCTGAGTTGCAGTGCTCATCGACCTCTCAAAAGGAGTCGGTGGCACTGTGCCTTTTCCTCTTATTTTCTGAATCGGCAATTTTCTTTTCCCAATCCAAAATTTGCGTCTGGTTGGGCGAGAACAAGGTCAAGGTGCCAATACTGCACGGACCGTTTGTCAGATGAGACAGGATCCCAGCCCATGCCCAGTCTCCACAGATCAGGAACTTTCCTTTTTCTAATGCCAGTGGTTTTCCTGGATCTGTGGAGGCCATTTTTATGTGCAAGATACTATTACACCATTGGGCTGCTTGATATTTTTTCCATTGCTGCACCACCTCTTCCAAGGGCCATAAATCACTTGGGGAAGGAGAAAACTCAAAATGAATACAAAACTCGGCTTTGGCCGAACCCAAGATCTCCAGCTCCTGCGGTTCTGTTGGCAGATCCCGGATCCAGGCATGCCAAAGAATAAGTGGGTTGTCTACGGGAATTCTGATTTCAGGGATATTTTCAAATAACTCTCCTTGATTGAGGGAATTGGCTCACCTTACGATCTTTTTAAGACTCTCTGGGAGGCTGTTGGCAGCATCGGGGATCCCCATCAGGCAGGACGACATGGAATCTCCTGCTGTTGCTGATGCCAAGCAAAGGCGGTCTTGCTTCAGGGCCTGTGCCGGGGTTACCCATACATTTTTCTTGGGTTGCGGGACTATCCATGCCTCTCCTCCGTGTGGTGGAACCTAACATCCATTCCAAGATGACTTCCAACTTCACAATGATCAGGAGGATCTCCAGGGTGGTCATACTATAAAATAAAATCAAAGTCATCTACAAAATAATTTAATGAGGGGAAGTGGGGGGAAAAGGGGGAGAGAGGGGATCACCCATGGGAAATTGCTGAAGTTTCTTTGCTCTCAGACTATCTCTGGATGCTTCTAATGGTGTGACACTTACGTCACTCTCCGGAGGTCTGGTAGGATGTTTGACTACATACGGCTTCACCCACTTTCATGGGATCCACCACAGACCCTCGGGGGTGCTAACACATGCATACCTCCTCCCTCCCCCATGTTACTAATATCCAAGGCCCCTCAGTTCTTGATCTTTCTGGGTCTCGGATGAGCACAGGCAGGTGTTCTTTGTGCCTGTGGTTCCTGTGAGGGGAGAAATGCCTCACCACTGGAGGATTTGGATCATCAAAAGAACAGTTTAAAAAGTTCAGCGTAAACAGAGCCTTACACAACCTCCCCTGTGGTGCAAGACCAGAGCTGCTCTCCTACTGGTTCCACAGGATGTTTTTGAGGGATCTGTGTGTTCTGTCAACCAGACTCCCAGTTGGGGAGTAAGGGATGCCAGTCTTATGTCTCCCTCCCCATTCCTGCAGGAACAGCAACAGCTCCCTGGAAGCATAAGCTGGGCCATTGTCTGTTTTTATCTCTTTTGGCACACCCAGCCCTGCAAAGGCCTGCATGAGATGGGACTTGACATGCAAGGCCTTCTCTCCTGTATGGGCTGAAGTGAAGACAGCTCCTGAAAAAGTGTCCACCGACACATACTTTTGCTTGCCAAATTGCGGGAAGTGTGTGACATCCTTTTGCCACACCTCACAACTGCCCAGGCCACGTGGATTGACTCCAGTGTCCGTTGATGGAACTGCGGTACGCTGGCAGTGGGAACAAGTTCTCAGAATGGCCCTGACCTGATCCTGGGTGATGTTAAATTGACGGACCAGAGCAGGGGCATTCTGGTGGAATGTTTGATGGCTCGTCTTAGCTTGCTCAAAAAGGTCAGGGGTCCCGATCAGATCTACAACAGCTGCGGCATAGGAATCAGCCTGGAAATTCCCATCCACAATGGGTCCTGGCAAGTTAAAATGCGACCTCGCGTACATTATAAAGAATGGCTGTTCATGGTGGGAAACGGCATATATCAACCGTGACAGCAAATGGAACAACATCTTGTTTGAGACTTCCTTGAGGCTTGCATGTTCTGCTCTCGCCACCACCCCAGCCACATAGGCTGAATCTGTTACCACATTGCTGGGGTCAGAGAACCTCTTGAAAGTCCAGACGACTGTGGCCAACTCAGCAATCTGTGGAGAACCATCCACGTATTCAATATCTGTTTCCCATTGCTGAGTTTTGGGGTCCTTCCAAGTCATCACTGACTTTCCGGAAGCCCTAGATGTGTCAGTAAAAATTGTCGTGGCTTTCAAAGGTACTCTGCTCCTAATTTCCTTTGGGATCACATTAAATTCTGAATTGAATAGTTTATGCAGTAGTGCACGGACAGACACGTGCCCAGTGTAGTGCGTGAGAACAACCTGCAAGGCCTCCTGTTGCCTCAACAGAGTCTCAAACATCTCCCTTGTTAGTCTTGCCGAGGATATTTTGTCCTCGAAAAGGGTGACTGGGAGGTGAATGCACTCGAAATCACATCCGGCCAGTTCCCGCAATCTGTTTTGGGCTTTACCGACCAGACGCACCATTTGTTCCTGTGGTCGGGTGATGTTCTTTGACCGCTGGTGAGGAAGGAACACCCATTCGATGATGATCAGGGGATCCTTTCTCACCTTGTCCCACTGGAAGATTAATCCACACGGGTGCTGAAGTTTTCCCAGTATAATGAATTTAAAGCCTAATTCTGGCACATATCGGTGTGCTTGCTGCGTCTCCATCTTTTTCGACACTCTTTCAAGAGCTGCCCTCGCCTCTGGGGTCAAGGCCTGAGGAGATCCCAATTCCCCCTCCCCTTTTAATAAATTGAAGAGAGGGGCTAGGTCTTCCGTGGACAGACCCAGCCATGGCCTTACCCAGTTCTGAGACCCACACAGAGAGTGCAGGTTTGCCATGGTTTTGGGATTACTGCAGATTGCCAATTTTTGTGGGACAATGGTCCGCACAGTAATCTCCAGGCCTAGATACTTTCAGGGTGGCATCCTTTGAACTTTCTCCTCTTGCAGTGTAAATCCTGCAGTTGATAACACACTGATGACTTGGTTGAGGATAGTGGTGAGTACTTTGTGATCAGGGGCACACACCAGCACATCATCCATGTAGTGATGGATGACTGCCTCTCCTACCGTGGCACGGATGGGGGAAAGCTCTGAGGCTAGGTACCACTGGCAAATGGTGGGCAAGTTCTTCATGCCCTGAGGCATGAAGGCAACACTTGCCAATGGAACCTTCTCATTGGGCCCTCTTGGTTACAGGTGGTTGGAACCGAGAAGGCTAAACGCTCGCAGTTGGAGGGATGCAGTGGGATGTGGAAGAAACAATCTTTGACGTCAACCATTGCTAGAACCCAACCTACAAGGAGCATGGCCGGGGAAGGCATCCCTGGCTATAGAGATCCCATGTCTACAATAACCTCATTGATTTTTCTGAGGTCATGGATGAGCCTCCACCTGTCCTTTCCCGGCTTTCGTACCATGAAAACAGGGGAGTTCCAGGGGCTGAAGCTTTCTTCGATGTTACCAAGCTCCAGTTTCTGGTCCACGAGCTCACTGAGTGCCTTTAATTTTTCTTTGCTTAACAGCCACTGATCTACCCAAATAGGGTTATCCGTAGTCCAATTTAACTTCTGGATAGGGCGCTCCACAGTGGCCACCATTAAAAATCCTGGGGGGAAGTCAGGATTTCGATCCTAGCCCCCCCATTGAGACATGAGATCTCTACCCCAGAGGGGTACCTTGAAGTCAATCACGACAGGCCTCAGTGTCCCAGTCTGCCTTTTGGGCCCCCTAATTTGAATGGGCTCCCTGGATATTTTTGGAATTTGTGTCCCTCCTATCCCCTGGATGTTGTTAGCCAGGGGAACAAGCTCTCAATTTGACGGCCATTCCCTTTTGGGAATGACAGTCAAATCGGCTCCCGTGTCTAACATCCCAGTCATTCCCCTGCCTACCCCACCTTTGGTGAGGTGGCAGTGGATGACTGGTTTGTCCTCCCCCATAACCGCCGCCCAGTAGACTTGTGGAGCTACCACGTCCACTGGTACCTCCTCCCAGACTGGAATGGCTTGGGCTATGAACTGGTCTTTATGGAGATAGTACGGCGGGTGGGTACATCGTACCAAAATTTTCAGTTGTTCAGAGTCTCCCCTGATGGTCATAGGGGATATCTCAAGGTCAGCAGGGGTGTTCTTTGTGTCCCCAGTCACGAAGTATTTGCTGTCCCTCACCTGTTGATCCAGTGGTTCCCCCAGCAGTTTCCCAGGAACGCTCGTCCACGACCAGGTCCAGAGGAAAGTTGATGTTGATGTCGTCAAAACGACCCTTATTTCTGGTTTCCGGGCCCTGTTCTTGGGAGGAGATATGTGAGTATTAAAGTCTTGTCCAGTAAATGTGTCACATCCGGTGAGATTTAGACAGTCCTTTTTCTGGGATAGCCCGAGGTGAACTATTTCATTTCGTTATTTTCCTCTCTCCCCGCACGGTTCACCTCATTTTTATCTTCGCATGGTGTGAGCGTGCACTCTCCTAGCTTTTTTTATTGGTGTTGGTTCCCCCTTTCTCTATGCCCCCTTTATTTATAGATTGTTGGCTCTTAAGTGATGGAAATCTTTTATTTAGACAAAATTTGGTAATGTGGCCTGGTTGGCCACAACTAAAGCATTGTAGCAGTGTTGGTGGACCAGTGGGTTGAGAGGCCATGGCAATGATCTTTCTCGGTGGCATCATCTGCAATGGTCGTCTTGGGGGTCCTACTGGGACAGCTTCTGTGCAGACCTCGACCAGGGTCACCATGGTTGGTTGGGGATCCTTCAGGAGCGCCCTGATCAAGGCCTTGCACATTTCATTTGCATTCGCCTTGGCTGTCTCCAGCAGGAACTGGGGATGGAGTGCTGCCAATGCCACCTGCCTCTCAATCTGAGCCATTAATTAATTGATGAATTCTATAAAAGTTTCACAAGGGCCTTGGTATATCTGGGTGTATGGGGTAGCGGTATCCTGAAGTGGGATTTTAATAAAAGCGGCCTTGGCGGCTTTTGAAATCTCAGCGAGGACAAGTTTGGGTAGAACCCAGGCCTGTTCACTCGCTTTCGCCCTGTTTCCCTCACCCGATAAATGCTCGAGGGTGATGACTCTTTGATCCCGGTCATAAGCCCTATCATCAGCTGTTAAAAGGTCTCACTGCAGATCCTTCAGGGCCCTTTTCCATGCTCCCTCCCAGAAGATGAAATCTCCTGGGGGCAGGAGGCATGAGAAGAGGTCCCTGAGGTCTGCAGGGGCAAGGAGGTTGGAAGACAGAATGGCCCTCAGGAGGCTTCTGAAGTATTCGCTCTGTCTTCCAAACTCCTTTTGGGCCTTACATAATTCTTTTCTCGTATGGAAGGAGAAGGGTTCCCAGGTAGGCTGCGACCCTTCACTCTTCATGACCGGAGCCATGGTCCAGGGGACGCCCGGTTCCAGGTTCCTACCTCAAGATTCAGGCCTCTACTCTTGGGACTATTTGCGTAGGCCCTGGAACAGTAGGCCCTGCAACTTCTGGAAGTGGAGGCCGGAAGCGGCGGGGTGGTGCCGCCACTGGGCTGAGGAGGCAGGGTTTTGGGGGGGTGATTCTCCTCCACAGGGAGGGGTCCAGAGATGGGAGGAGGGCGGGATCAAGGGCGGGGTCTGGGGCAGGGTCAGAATTAGGGATGGGGTTAAAACTTGGGGCAGGGTAAGTTAAAGAGGGGGTGGAGGGATAACAATGGCGGGAATTGCCATTTTTGTCCTCTGAGGAGGGGAGACGCTCCTCCATTTTGAGTCTCTCTCCTCAGAGGACCCCGGGAGGTTGGGGATGTGCAATAAGGGAATCATCATTTGGTGTTAAATAAAACTTAACATTCTTTTTTAACTTGGGAGTGCAACCAGGGGATGAAAGGTATCGGGCAGGGGCCTTCGCAGGGTGATCTGGTCTGCGAAGGATAGGGGACCAGGAAGAACGCAGCGGCTCTGAGCAGCTACCCTGACGTTCGGGGGGGCTCAGGCTTTGCTTTGACCACTGCAGTCTCTCCGGAGGGGAAAAAGTATTTGGGGTAGGTAGGGAATGGGGCAGAACCGGGGAACCCACCCTTGACTGATCAGAGGATTCCTCCATTTCCCATTTGTTCCACTCTATTAGCACTGCTCTTATTAAGCACACGAGTGGAGCAAAACTTTCTAATTTGGTGTCCCCTGCCTGGTATGCTACTGTCACTGTGCACCCTACTCTGTCCCAAAATGGGACAGAACGTATGAGGCTCGGGGACACCTCTGGGAAATGGAGGAAGATCCATCTGATCAGCCTCTAAACAACCCCTTTACTGAATTTCTTGTATCCCTCCTGCAGGGTACCCACAACTTGGACATAGAATTCCCTCTGGTCTGCCCGACAATCAAGCACCGATTGCGCCTTGTTAGTACCACGCACACTGCACACTCAAAAGGTGTTAGGGTTTCCGCGTTCCCCCTCACTCACTCTGGGGACGCACTCACTCAGAAACTCTCGCTCTCACACCCCCTCCCGCGCTTGCTGGCAGAATGGGACCCTACACCCCGTAGACCCAAAATAAAATAGGGGAAATTAAAAATCTGGGCTGACACTGCCTCTCTCTTAGGGTTCCCCTCTCCCTTTGGGGCTTACCCGACTCAAGTCAGCACCAGGGAATGATCCATGGTTGTGTCTTCTCCTGATGAGGTCCTCCTCTGGGTGCTACGAGGTTGGGATCTCAATCTGCCAGGAACAGCGGTCACTACAACGTGATGCTGCTCACTGGCAGTGGATGGCTGTGACACTCCTACGGTTGCAGAGCTTCGACTGCCTCCTCCTGACGTGACGGGGGGAGCAGTCTTCAGAGCTGCCCGCTCCAAAGAGGCCGGAGGTCTTGGTCACCATCCTGCTTCTGGGACACCAGAGTCTTCCTCGGGCTGGCGGGTCCCCGTAGGGGCCACCACTTGCCACGGTCCCTCCTGGTGTGGAGGACCCGGCGGATCACCAGCCCGGCGATGATGGCAGTGCCCAGCGTCCTAGGTTCCCTCATGAGCTGAGGCAAGACCCTGTGAAAGGAACCTTCTGGTCATAGGGCAGTGACCAGGTAGAGGTAGAGGGCTTGGTGCTCTCAGAAGTGTTCTCAGGAAAAAGGCGAGTGAGAGAAGACTCCGAAGGCAGCTATTCAGCAGCAACAGCAACTTTATTAAATGGCTGAGGGGGCTGCGCTCAAGAGCGACTTGGAGGGTACCAACATGAACTTATAATATGACAGGGCGGTCTGAGGGGCAACCAATCAGGGTAGGGTGCTAAGGCATGGTAACATAAACAATGTCGGGAAGAGCCAACCAAGGTAAGGGGATTAGGGGAATTCCAGAGAGGGGGCATGGAATGAGGGAGTGGGAAGGATGATTGGTCGAGAACTCTCTGGAAGGGAAGGTGGGGTTTAGGTTGAAGTGACAGGGGAGTGGGCATGGGTTCAGAAGGATTGACAGGTGAATGGGTAGGACAACAGAACTTTCTAGAACACTGACTGAACCATGGTAACCGTCTTAAAGTGGGAAAATTTAGAAGACACCAAAATGAACACAATTATTGCAGAAATAACTTAAACCCACCGCTACACCTGCCCGAATAGATTAGGGGATTCAGTGAATCCTTGAGGTAAACATGTCCACCTCAACACGTTTTCTACCTTTCTTAGGGCACTCCCATTCAAAAGCGAACAAGCCTCTGCAATTTTCTGCTAAAGGGCACGCCCAGAAGGCATCTTTTAAATAAATGATGGTGAACTATACATGTGTTCTTGGTATTTTACTTAACATGGTATACGGGTTGGATACAACTGGGTGTCTAGAGAGTGTTCTTCTATTTCCTTGTCTTAAATCTTGGACTAATCGATATTTTCCGTCCCCTTTCTTTATTGCTAAGATGGGAGTGTTATGCGGGGACATGCAAGGTTCTAGGATCCTTCAGCCAACAAGATGTTCTATTGCAGGTACCAGTCCTTGTTTTCCTTCTAAATTTATGCGATACTGTTTTACTCGGACAGGGAGACCTTCTTTTTGCATCTCTACTTGTATCGGTGGGATGTCTAAATAGCCAAATTTTCCCTCTTGAGCCCATACTTCAGGATTTATTTCTTTTAAATCTTGAGTAGTTAATTTTATAATCTGGACTACCATTTTTACTTCTCTGGGAATAACTCCTACGCCCAACTCAACTTGTAAGTCTCTCCCCAATAAGTAGCTTTCCAAATGAGGAAGATAAATAAAATCTGCAAAGCACTGCCTTGAATTTGCTTTTATTTAGATTCCTTCCACTATAAAAGCTTTAAAAGGTCTTCTGCTCCTAAGACATCACAAGCTCTTTCCCCAACCTTTATTCCTGCTGGAAATTTATTAATGCTTGATCGTTCTGCTCCCGTATCTACTAAAAATTCAAATTCTTCACTTTGGGGAACCACTTCAAAGTTTACTAAGGGCTCTTCATGATGGTCCATTGGGTCCCCTAATAGGTAGAGCCCTTGACACCCCTAATCGTTATCTCCTCCACCCTTCAGGATCTTTTCTAGGGTGTTGGTCCATTGCAAATTTATTACAGTGTCTTTTGAGACGTCCCACTTTGCAATAATAACACCTTTGGTGTTCCCAAACTCTCGTGGGGGTAACCCAAGGTGGTTTAGGGACATTCTTGTCTTCTTTTGGTGGAGGTGTGGTCTCACTTCTACTTGAGTGATTTTTATCCACCTCCTGGGCTACAGCCACCATTATTCTCACTTTTGCTCTTATGTTTTCATCTTCTCTCCTCAGATAGACCCTTAAGGCTTCTTTTAACAACTCATTAATTCCTTTTTCCTGTCAATCTTCCATCTTTTCTAGTTTCTTCCTTATATCTGGCCAAGATTTAGTAACAACTGTATCTTTAAAAATACTTGGCCTTCTGGGCTATCTGGATCCAAATTAGAGTATTGCTGGAAGTTCTTTCTGAGCCTGTTTAACCAAGCTGCTGGGGTTTCATCTTTCTTTTGGGCTCCATCAAAGGCTAATTTGGTGTTGTCACTCTGGGGAACTGATTCCTTGATGCCCCTTATCATTAAAGTCCTATAGTCCTTCATATTCCTTCTATCTTCTGCCCTGTTTGGGTTCCACCCTGAATTAACTATTGGCAACTTCTGGTCACCTGGGGGACCCATCCAATTTTCCCTCTCCCAAACACGCGTTCCTGCTGTCCTAACCAGCCGAACTTCTTCTGGATTAAAAAGTATGTTTAGGATGGAGTTTAACTCTCCCCATGTATAAATGTTTGGGCTTAAAAACTGGTCTATTTGATTGGCAGTTCCCACGGGGTCTTCAACTAGATTCCCCAGCTCTTTCTTGAAACCCCTGACTTCTGAAGCCGTTAGAGGAGCATTTACAAACCCTACTCCTCCAACTGCCCCACCCATCAGAACTTCCCTTAGGGGGAAAAGTTTTGGTTTTGACTTGGTATTACAATAGGGCCCTTCTGGGGTTTCTATTGCTTGGGGAGAGTCAGTACTAGAGGTCAGCAAGCTCATCTCCCAGTTAGGGGGAGGTGCAGGGACTATGGAAGGTGAAGGGGAAGAGTATTAGGGGATATGGAAGATAGAGCTGGAGAGCAGAAGGGGTTAGCTTTTGAAAGAGTTATGTTAAGCTGAGGCAGTAAAGGGGATGTGATTGCTGGGAATGGTCCTGCTGGAGAGCAAGCTGGGGAAGGAATAGGACTCATAGCTTGGGGAGGTGGTGAAGGACTTACAGGGAAGACTGGAGGATTTGCACAGATAGCTTGGGGTATTTCAGGGTAAACTGGAGGAGGGGGTAAATTGTCAAGAGGATCCCAAGTGTGGATACCACCCTCCTCTTTGTCCTCTTTTTTATTCTTTTTCTGCTCCTGGAGCTTACAAATCCTTGCTGTTTCACCCCCGGCCATGTGCTTCTGCCAGCAGGCAGCATAGAGCATCTGCTCAGTATTAGAATCCCCTCTGACTCTCAGATACTGGTTTATTTGCGAGCACATCCAGGGATCCTTGGTCCCACCTTTCAGGTAAATCTAAACCAGGCCAAACCTCTATGCAATAATGGATCATTTTAATTTTATTTAGATCTTTAGTGGCCTCATCAGTATCCCATAGTTCTAGCATCTGTCCGAGTGGGCTGTCTGGTGGAATATTTCTTAGGTTTCCTTCCTCCTTTCCTCCAAATGGTCTTTGTTTACTCGTGCACACTCCCATTCTCACTGGGCCCAAAGTAAAAGCTATATGGTGCCCTTACCGTAATGAAAATTTTAAGATAAGGCAACACAAATCATAAATATCTGACCCTTATTCTAAATCAAATCTTCTTTAATGTGCCCTTACTTGAACTTAGAATTAAAAACGGGCTACTTAAACTTTAACACCACACTCACTCTGATACCCTGAAAGTAACCTGTCAACCGGCCCTTAGGGTTTCAGCCGTTACCCCAGTACCACAAGCACCCCAGTACCCTGAAAGCAGCCTGACAACCTGCCCTTAGGGTTTCAGCCGCTGCTCCAGCCAGTACTCAAACCTCAGACACTCCCTGTGTACCACAAGCCCCTGAAAGTAGCCTGGAGAA
>VWYI01009454.1:12144-48577 GCA_013399455.1 Anthoscopus minutus
ACAAGCCCCTGAAGGTGGCCTGGAGACCCCGCCTCTAGGGTTTCGGCCACTACCCCAGCCAGCACTTGGGTCCACAGTGCACGACCTTCTCCTTCTCTCTCCCTACTTTTGGACCTCTCATGCTCTGAGACGCCCCTAACGTTCGCTCCCTGCACCCCGATAACTACTCCGGACGATAGCCTCAGCCAGTGCAGCTCTCTCACTCTAGTACCCTGACAGCTACCTCAGCCAGTGCTCGGAGCACTCTGAAAGTAGCTTGCTACAGCACCTTTGTTCCAGTACCCCGAAAGCAGCCCAACAACCTGCCCTTAGGGTTTTAGCCACTGCTCCAGCCAGTACTCAATACCGCAAGTAACTCACTACCCCAGACAGCACAAGCACCCTGGACCGTAACCTCAGCCAGTACACTCTTTCGCTCCCCGCACCCCGACAGTTACCTCAGCCAGTGTCCAAAGCAGACACCCTGAGCTGTAAACTCTGCCAGTGTGGTGTGCGCTTCACACTGCTCAAGGCCCTCTGTGCACTTGGACTGGCCAGAGCGGCCTACTTCTGTAGATCTTAAAATAGGGAGACCTATCCTACTGTGTACCTTAGTACGTGCCACTCACTCTCTAAATTTCCTCCATACGTCTGGAGGGGGCCCCCCTATGCCCCTGGAGACACTTCACTCTCTCAGTCACCTTTTGCTTCCCCCTGTTCCCGGCTGGCCCCCTCGCAGGAGTCCAGAACCACTATAGTGAGGGGTCCGAACTTGCTCTGGAGATCTGAGCTGCCACTCTCTGTCTCACTCACTCCGCTCACTTGGTCGTCTCCACTCCCACCACTGGAGTTTCTTACCGCTCTGGCACTCCTTCGCGTCACTGGCCCTTTGCTGACTCCAAGTTCCAGGAGTCACCAGCTGCTCCTGAGGGTCCCTCAAAGCAAGCAGCTGTCCTGTCCGAGGGTCCTCTTTGGGTGTGGTGATCCCGGATGAGTCCCCAGCTGAAATGAACAGGGCAGGAGACCAGCTCCTTTGAACACCTTTATTAAAGGCCAGTTTGGGTCGGGGGTCGACAGGACACGTGCACACTGCTGCTGCTCCCAGGTGCAATGCGGAGGAGGAGGAGGAGTGCAAGCAGCTTTGTCCGCTCACGCAGGCAAAGCTGGATCTTCCGTCCTCACCTGGGAGCACCAGAAGGCCTCCATCCACTGGCTCTTAGTCTAGGGGTGTCACTCTGGTCCAGTGCTGCTCAATTATGGTGACGAGATCGAAGGCTCTTCACTTGATGGCTGGTAGTCTTGTTCCTTCCTTGGTGTAGTTAAAATGTTTATTTGGTCACTGGCTCGTTAGTTCTTAGGGGCTGTGGTTACCTGTCAAGGCTCTGCAGCATGCAGGGTCTCATGGGAGCTTCCTTAATTTACATGTGAACTGCCATTTCACAGTCCCCTGGGAGCAGTGGAGACATTTCCCGACAGAGGCACAGTAAGTAAAAAACCGAACAGGTTACAACAACAACACAGGGACTTATTAACAAGGGAGTAAACAAGGGGTACAATGAACAGGACTAATAACTGTATACAAATGGGATTTTAACATTAACAATACATAACAGTTTTCAGACAAGTCATCCATAACACTTTGACTTTTAGAGAGTCATTCAGTAAATTGCACACAACGAACTGAACCCTAGATTTCTTCGAGGCTCCACTCAGAGAGAGGTGCTGGTCACAGCTCGTGGTCCAGGTCAAACGGTCCAACCTAGAATTACTATTTGTGGGGTAGCAAGAGGGTGGGCTCTAGTCATAGTAACTTTCCTTCTTGTCTGTTGTGGTGCTTGTTTTGGTTCACTTATTTAAAATTATCTTCTCCTGTTTTCTGTATTTTTTATATATCCCAGTTAACATTTTTTTAAAAATGGTTGACTATCCCTGCCCATCAATGTGTCCCCTCCGAACTTTCCTGTCCCATCTCTACCCCTCCTCTCTGAGGCATCAATCCTATGTTAACCCTAACTTCCTGTATATCAGTCCTCCCCAGGTGCCACCCTGATTTCCAGAGTGTTCCTTTTCATTCTCCTCTAAACCTACTCCCCTGTCTCCTCCCATACTCTGGAAATCCCCTCATTCTTGGCACCTCAGTGGTGAGTCCTCTTGTCACTGTCAAATCACTCCATGTTTACCTGAACTTGATTTGTCCCACTTTAATATTGTCCCCCTCCTACCCCTTCCCATTTGTTTCTGATTGGTTATTGAATTGTATCCTGTCCTTGTTTACACCCCACTATATAAGTTGATGTCAGAGCCAGTCTCAGGGCTCTCCAGTGTTGCCTCCTATCAGCTCAGTTCTCTTGTTACTTTGTTATCCCCTGGCTGGGCATAATAAACCTGTTCAGCTGACCTGAACACGGTGAGTCTCCTCGTTACTCTTTGCTTCATCCTGTGCTTTGTGAGCAGTGGTGACTCTGAGGAGAGAGATCATTGCTCTCTAGGGAGCAGAGGGACAGAGAACACCTGACTCTCTCCACACGAGTGAGTTTAGAGTGAAACCCGAGCCAGAAAAGCGCACGGCAAACTCCAGCCAGGTCCACTCACTGCGCTGGCCAGCTGCGCCAGACCTCCTCCCTGCTGGGCCAAAGCCAGCCTCCTCGGCACCTACCGGCGACACCTGTCTGAAATTCAGATTTAAATTCTTTGGAATTTTGATGACAAGATTATTATTCCACATAGGTTATTTTTCAAGCAAGAGAAATAAGTTTCCAATGTGTTTGTTAAAAACAGGCACTCATTGGATAGCATCAGTTCCTGGGAGCAGACTGGGCTCAGGAGCTGAGCCCAGGTGCTGTTGATCAAGGCTGAGGTCTAACCAGCATTTTTGAGATCATCATGTGACTCAAGGTTTGCAGTGGGAAGAGAGGATGCATCACCACATCTATAAAAGTAAATCCTTGAGGCTGGGTAGAGGCAGGATTCTTCTGTTTCACTTGACCAATATACACATCACCTTCTTATAGTCTGAGTAGAATGCACAAAATTACCTTCCCACTGTGTCTGCTTGTCTGTCTGCATTCATGTTGGACTGTGCTTTTGGCACTTCCTCTGCTGGGTGGGCAGCAGCAGAGCTGGGAGCTCCTGTTGCTGATTGACAAGCTTGAATGGTCATGAACTGTAAGTGAGCTAAAATGTTTGCTTACAACAGATCTGTGAACCTATGCCCAGGAAGAGAGATATATTCTGTTTCTTGTCATGGTGAATGGGAGTTTCTGTAAATGGTGTTATAGCAGATGTCCAGTTGTGGCACTTGCTGTTCAGAGTTATTTCAGTGCTGACTGAGTACTATCAGGGTCCAAGCCTAGATGCTGAAAATTACATTAAAATGCTAATTAATGATAATCTTTGGCTATCACAAGAATCTCTCTGACCCACTGTTTTGTAGCACAGTTAATGTGCTCTTTATGACAGCAACTGAGTCACATACTTCCCAGGTGGAACTTTGATCATTTTGGCTATTCATGAAGTTAATTCATGAAGTCTCAGCATATGCAATCCCCACAAGTTCAAGTGTCTTGTTTCATGTAGCATGTGCATGCTGTTGAGTGCATGCCATGTTTCTGCTGTGGGTTCTGCAGCTTAAGAGTGAACTTTCTACCTAGGCAGGAGTGACATATGGGGGGTGGCACTGAGATGAGTGAAGTGCCAAGAGAAGGACTAGAAACAGACAGGCTTGCAGAAGAAATAACTAGGAGGAGGAGGGCAGAGCAGCAAAGACAGTTGGAGTAGCTGGGAGATTTGGTATAAATGAGTTCCCCATTCTAGAAAAGGAAGAGGTTGATGGAGACTTCCTGAAAACTGCTTGGAGGCAAAGCCTACCTGGTCAGAATAAAAACCTGTAAGGGTACTGGAGGGCAAGCCAGTTGTGGAGAAGCCTGATATCCAGAAAATGTGTCTGGACAGCTTGAGGATGCAGAGTAAAACTGTCTTTAGAACTGGAGAACAGATCTGAGTGCCAAAGGAGGAGAAGAAAAACATTTCTTATGCAGTCAGTGGAAAAAGAAGTGAAGGTAGAGTGAAAGAACAGGGTCCTACATCAAGAAAGGTTTTACTGAAAGCAAGAGCTGTGCAGAGCATGTGGACAGTGTCTCTTTCCATGCCCTGCTCTTGGGCTGAAGATCAGAGAGACCTGGAGAGGAGGAGAAGAAAAACATTTCTTATGCAGTCAGTGGAAAAAGAAGTGAAGGTAGAGTGAAAGAACAGGGTCCTACATCAAGAAAGGTTTTACTGAAAGCAAGAGCTGTGCAGAGCATGTGGACAGTGTCTCTTTCCATGCCCTGCTCTTGGGCTGAAGATCAGAGAGACCTGGAGAGGAGGAGAAGAAAAACATTTCTTATGCAGTCAGTGGAAAAAGAAGTGAAGGTAGAGTGAAAGAACAGGGTCCTACATCAAGAAAGGTTTTACTGAAAGCAAGAGCTGTGCAGAGCATGTGGACAGTGTCTCTTTCCATGCCCTGCTCTTGGGCTGAAGATCAGAGAGACCTGGAGAGGTTGCAGCATGACAGGGACTGATGAGAAATCCTCATGTGGAATAACAGGTCTGAACATGCTGAAGGCAAATATCTGGTGAAGGAGACTAACACAGTCCTATCTGTCTAAGAGTACTTGTAAAAATCTTGAAAAGCAAAGGAAAGGTTTCACCAAACGTGTCTAAAGTTTGCCATTAGTCCTGTAAGCTGGGTTGCCCTCATGAGTTCATGGAGGACAGAAGATGGATATTGTGTCTATAATGGCTCTGCCATGTTTTGATGAAGCATCAAATACTTGAGGGATGTCATTTTGGATGATGTGATGATGGATCTGCTCTGCAGCAATTCTCCAGATAATTCCAGGAGAGCAGGCCAGGGGCCTGTGGGACATCAAGAAGTAACGAGGGGTCACCATCACCTGACTCCTTTCATTTTGCTTATACTTTGAAGAATGGCCCTGGTAACTGTTGACAGCACAAGCAAAGGTTGCTCTAGCTAGTCCTTGCCAGGCCATTCAGCTTACATGCATGAGTGACCCACAGCAGGGCAGGACCTACGGCTCCAAACGCCAGGGGACAGTGTAGGTGAGGAATCACACTAGGGCAGCATACCTGTCAAACCAAAATGCTGAGAGTGAGTCCAGGGAAAATGGAAGTTCAATGTTGAGTGGAAGGACAAAAGTTCACCTGTTTTCATTTTCAAATTTTTTTGTGAAAGAGAGACCTTATGGTAAATCTGAGTTTTAATTTAGTATGCTATGTTTAGTAGGTCATGGAAGCTACCACAGAGATGACAGGGAATCCAAGTGCTTATAATAACATAACATTGAAAATTTATATCTGGGTTTTTTTTTCTATTTGTGTCTCCTTGTCAGTTTAAAGAATAATTCACTAAGCTCTGGATTGTTCTCCCTCTAAAGAGAAATATAACCTGAATTTTGACTGTTGCAAGAAAAGTTAATTACAGCTTTAGAAGCAAAATAAAAAATAAAACAAATAAAAAACCCCAAACAAACAACAAAAAACCCAAACCAAACAAAAAAAAACCCTAACTCCAACACCACATATACATAAAATCTTTCATGGTTTATCCCCTGGTGGCAACTTAGCATGACACAGCCACTGGCTCACTCTCTCCATAGTGGGTGGTGAAGAGAATCGTAAGAGTGAAAGAAAGAAAACTCCTGGGTTGAGATAAGCACTGTTTATTAGGGAAAGCAAAGGCCACACACACAAGAAAAGCGTAAGAAGGAATTAATTCACCACTTTCCACTGTCAGGCAGTGTGTGGCACATGTTCAGCCATCTCCAGGAAAGCAGGGCTTTATCACATGTAATGGTTATTTGGGAAGGAAAATGCCATCACTTTGAATGTCTCCTCTTCTTCCTCTTCTTTATATGCTGAGTATGATGTTCTATGATATGGAATACCACTTTGGTAAGTTCAAATCAGATGCCTTGGCTTTCTTCCCTCCCAGCCTCTTATGTACCTGCTCACTGAGAGAGCACAGAAAACTGAAATGTCCTTGACTTAGAGTGAGTCGTACTTGCTACCTGCTAAGACATCAGTGTGTTATCAACACTATTCTCATAGAAAATCCAAAATACAACACTCTACCAGCTACTAAGAAAACCGACTCTGTCCTAGCTGAAATCATGTCTGAATGTTTCTCAACGTGCAAATTAACTATAGTAATAATGTTCAAACCCCACCAAAGCTCATTTTGTAGGGAGGACTATTGCATGTTAGTTATGTGCCCCCAAGAAAATATTCTTTGTCCACAGAAGATCTTTTTCTGAGATGCAGGAATATGGCAGTTTTCAAGTGATCCACACACTCTTTTTCCTGTCTGTTTTTCATACTACTGCTGATATCTCAGAGGTGATGTTAACACTTCCCAGTTCAATGTTGCTGTGAATTTAAATAGCACATGGCTGACCCTTATCTTCTAGCTCGTTAATAAAATGCTAGAAGACACCTGACCTACAATCTAGTTCTTTTGAAAAATATTACTGTTTGACTTAATTCACCGCTGTTCAACACTGCCCTTTGTATGCTAAATCCCTTCATGCTGCTGAAATTTATGCAACAACATTGACAGCTAAGATGATCTGAGTTTACACTCTTGGGTAAGACTTACAGTTTTTCTTTCCAAAACCAGGATGAAGCTTCGTCACTGAAGTCCACCTATATGAGAACTGATGTACTGGCTTTGTAGCTATTACTGGATTAGCTATTTGTATTGAACTATAGAGGACTTACACAGTAAGTTACAGCTAACTGTTAGCAAAAAATTGCTCAGAAATACTTTTTCTTTAAAATTTCTGAGTGTTTGGAAGTCATTAGAAAAAGTTTGTCTGACTTCTGTGGGCTTGGGGCTGTGTACTTTGCGGTTCAGGCCTCTGGTACTGTGTCTGTGCTATAAATGGTTGTGGTGGTCTGTGATTGTTTCCCAATGAAGCCCTAAATCCCATATCAGTAATCAATACAAACCCATAAGTGTTCATGTGTCTTTTGCCAGCTGATTACGGAACCTCCTATACCCATCTGGATGGTAGAAATAGTGTTGGATCTTTTTTACTCCCTTGCATCCCCACGGAACTTCAGAGAAGTAGATGACACAAAATTCGATCCACATTCCTTCTCTGAGTCCTCCTCAAATGTGGTGGTTGGCTAGCTTTTCCTGCCAGGGCACCAAGAGAAAATCTTATCCAAAGTTCTGGAAGGAGTATTGTCATCCATTTGTTTATAGTTGCCAGTCTGTTTTTAACTTGACAGCCCCAAATCAGTCTGGAGCCATAGAAGTACTGCTGGTGATTTTTGGCTTGAGGTAGGTGTAGATGCACGGTGCAACACACCACCAGTCAGCAGTCACATTGCCATCTTTACCAGAGCAGAGAAGAAAAAATACCAGGCCATGACTCTGAATTTAGATACTCATGGGGAAGAAAGGCAGGAAATTATGAATATTTGCTTCTAATTTGAAGACTGATTTAGAGAATCACAGATGTAAGAAATTAATCAGAAACTCAGGGATGAATACTGTTTAGTATTTGCTCCATTATCCTCAGGATCTAACTACATGCTCTTTGAAACTGGAGTCTGAAGAGCTTTTGTGGGAGCGGTTTCTGGAGAAGGGTAGCATGCCAGGACAGAACAGGGCTTCAAAGCAGAATTGGACTTGATGAAATAGGCTCCCCTCTGTTCTCTCAGAGCTTGTGTAGTTGTGGCTTGCTAAATGAAGTCATTATATAACAGATTTGATCTCTAACCCCCTGGAAGAGGATGAAACTGTCTAGTGTCAGGTGACTAGTAAAGCTTTTAGCTGAGTGGCCCTGTGGTTCTGTCCTAGCCCTGAGCCATAACCTCTCAGCTGGCCTGCTGCTCCAGCAGCTGCGTGGCACATGGTGGTCCCTGCTCATTTCCTTTCAGCTCTTCAGATAAGGGATTTTTGTCATTGCCTTGCCCAGCAGTTGAGCGCTGAGGACATTTGCTGTCTTTATGTTATTTTTGCTAAGATTTCTTGGATGTGATCTCTTTCCCTGGGAAAGAGAGCAGAAGCCAGCTTTGTCCTTCACTTGGTCAGCATAATGTGAGGTGGTGTACAGAAGACCTGGGCTATTCTTTATTTGTTTGTCTTCAGTGGATGGCTGGGGCTATGAGAAAGGACTAGATGAAAGTGATGAAATTTTCTCTATTGAGCAGAGTAAGAGGAGAGAGACCTTTTTCACGGGTCTCTAGGATAGACATCTCTCACATATTGCTTCCTAGGAGTAAGGGAAGAAGTGGAGATGTTGACTGGATTAGTAGGAAGCTTGTTAGTTTGTGCTAGAGAATCTCTTGCTGATACTTTTTTGCCATTTTTACTTTTGTCAGCTGAAATATACTATCCCAGTCTTGTTTATTTCACAGTGCACGGGGACTTAGAAACTCTGCTTCCCATTTAGGCATTATAAAGCTTTCATTATCATGGATCATCAAGTGTCCCAAATGCACAGGACATTAGCCAGCATCTCCTCCATGCATAACTATTTCCCATGCCACTCTGGCTTTCTTACTCACTGCTGTTTTAGTGTTGAGCCAAGAGCTTGTAACCAAAGGGCTTATATTTATTTCTGTTGGAGCTAGAGATTCAAACGCTTTTTTGGTTTTATTGTAATCTCAAAAAGGCAATTGTGCTTGCCTGCTTCTGCACCTGCATTATTACTATTAATAATAAATATGTGCCATTTAAACAGGGGCTTTTTATGTGCTAAGTGCTTCATAAACAATTTCAAAAACCAGTGTTGAAAGTGTATAAATGTTGCATGCTGGGCACTTGAAAGCTGGGAAATGCTAATGTGGACCTGGCTACCATGGTTATGTGCTTTGTGCATAATTATTATATATTAATTTGTGGCTTACTGAAGTCCCCAGAAGTTGCTGTTACAGGAAGAGGATTCCAGTGAGCTGGAAATACACAGAGAGGGGAACAGGGACATATGGCCTAGGGGGAGTACAGGGATACAGTTCTGATATGTAGGGAAGGGATCAGCAAAGCTAAGACACAAATGGAACAGAATTTGGCAAGGGATGTAAAGAATAACAAAAAGAAACTGTATGTAAAGGAGCCAGAAAAGAAAGGCCAAGAAAAGTGTACCCCCTGATAAATGAGAAGGGAGAACAGGTGACAAAGGATCTGGAGAAGGCAGAGGTACTCAATGAGATCTTTGCTTCAGTCTTCACAGGCAGTCAGGCTTCCAACTTCTCTCAAGTCCCTGAACCTCCAGGTGGGGGCTGGGGAAATGAAGTACCTTCCAGTGTGAGCAAAGTGCAGGTTCAAGACCACCTGATGAAACTGAATAAGCACAAGACTATGGAGTCTGAGGGAACTGGCTAATACTGCTTCCAAAACATTCAATACCGTATTTGAAAAGTCACAGTGGCAAGGCAAAGTCCCTGGTGACTGGGAAAGGGAAATGTCACTCTTATATTAGAAAGGGGAGAAAGGAAGATCCAGAGAACTACAGACCAATAAGCCTCACTTCAGTGCCTGGGAAAATGATGGAGATCCTCATAGAATCAATCTCAATGCATGTGCAAAACTAGAGGGTGATCTGGGACACCCAGCATAACTTTCTTTACTGTAGGCAAGTTGTTCCTCACCAATCTGGTGGCCCTCTGTGATGCAGTGATGGCAATGGGCACCAAGACAAGACCGATGGATGTCACCTGCAGGAACATCGGTACAGTCCCGTATCCCCGGATGGGAGATACATGGATTTGATAGATGGACTATTCCGTGGGTAAGGAATTGGCTGGATGGACACAGTCAGAGTTGTGGCTCTGTGTCCAGGGGGAAGCTGGTGACAAGTCATGTCGGTCAGGGCTCTCTGCTGGGACTGGTGCTCTTCAATATGCTCATCAGTGGCACAGGCAGTGGGATTGAGTGCATCCCCAGCAGGTCTGGAGATGACACAGAGCTAAGCAGTGCAGCTGACACAACAGAAGGATGGGATGCCGTCCACAGGGACAAACTTGAGAACTGGGCCTATGAACTTCATGAAGTTCAAGAAGTCCCAGTGCAGATTCTGGATCTGGTTCAGCAGTCCCAGATGTAAATATGGACTGGGAGATGGACTCACTGAGAGTAGCCCTGCAGAGAAGGGCTTGGAGGTTCTTGTGGGTGAGAGGTTGGCCATGACCCAGACATGTGCGCTTGCAGTCCACAAGCTCAGCCTTATCCTGGGCTGCACCAAGCCATGTGGCCAGCAGGGCAAGGGAGGGGATTCTGCCCCACTCTGTTCTGGTATCATGAGACCCCACCTGGAGTACTGCATCCAGCTCTGGGAGTGTCAGTATAGGAAAAACACAGGGCTCTTGGAGGTCCTGGAAAATTATTAGAGGAATGGAGCTTCTCTTCAGCAAAGACAGGCTGAGAGAGTTGCGGTTGTTTCAGCCTGGAGAAGATTTGGGTAGGCTTGGCCTCATTGTGGCCTTCCATTATTTAAATGGGGCTAGAAAAAATAGAGGAATTTTTTATAAGATATGACAGGACAAGGAGCAATGGCTTTAACTGGAAAGAGGACAAGTTTAAATCAGATATTTGGGGGAAATTTTGTACTGAGAGGGACACTGTGAGACACAGCAGCAGATTGCGCAGAAAAGCTGTGGATGTCCCATTCCTCACAGTGCTCAAGACCGGTGTGGATGGAGCCCTGGCCAACTTGAGCTGGTGGATAACAACCCTCCCTATGGTAGGGGTTGGGAAATTATCTTTAAAATTCCTGAAAACCCAAACCACTGTGCTATTCTGTTGACTCTGTAATTCTATGATTAACAACTGGTTTCAACTTTTCTTTTGAAAAGGAACAGGACAGGAGAGAGATTGCAAGATAAGAGAGAATAGACCCAGGAAGTAGAGGAGTACACCAGGAAAAGAAACAAAGTCTGTAGGTGAAGCTGAAAGCCCTACACGATGCCTACATTCCCTGTATCTGATCATGTCACTTGTTTCAAAAGCAAGACAAGTACTTTCTTCAACATTTGGTTCCCGTGATACAGGGCAATTTCATTCTTGTGAAAATATTTTACCCAGCTGATGACACATTTTATTTGTCACATCATCACATTTTTCCCTTGACCTTGAACTGGACAGTGAGCTTACTGAACCAGGGAAACTGCTGAGTGTCCTAGTTACAGAATTTGTTTTCAGGAGTCTGATATTTCCACAAAGAAAACGAGACAACCAGGTTTTTATATCTATTTTTTTCTTCTTTCTTTTTTTTTCCTTGCTCTAAATAATGATTTCTAACTAGAGAGGATGCAGTAGAGTAGATATCCAGGATTAGTAACCTGGGAAAGAGAAGGATCATTTTCGCTGCTTGGCTTCACTACATTTCCCTCCACCTCCATTTTCCTCTCTTTATTCTCAGTAGTGCCTAAGCTGTAGTTGATGCACCCTTCTGTAGATAATATTGATTTGGGCTTAGGTTTGCAGTGTTTAGACGCTTATTGAAGAAAAGCTTTTGTGCATCTGCTGCAGTGTACATGACTTGTTTCAGCCAGCAAAACACAGTTGTATCTGTCCTCTGCTTGGCAGAGGCTGTGCAGTCAACACAGCTTGGGTGTAGTTTTGTAGTTTAATAATTGTTAACGCTGTACTTGAGGACAGCAATCTTATGCAAAGCCTGAGACAATCAGCACAGGTGCTGTCTGTGCCCTCCATCAGCACAAGGGTTCTGCAAAGTTGGGGACTTTGTGCTAGGCCAAAGAAGCTGTATTTTCGACAGTACTCACTTCATGTGTTTGTCTTGTTATCAAGGAAGACAGAGTCAACCTTGCAAGAAACAACAGCAGAGAAGATTTCCAGGCCAGCTCACCCAATCTTCTTATCTATTGTCCTTCAGCAAAGTAGTATCAAACAAAAGGCTTGCAAGCAGAAGGGGTTAATGCACAAGAGCTCTTAACATTCAGCAGCAACACAGAATGTTGTTTTGTGGCAACCTTTCAGTGCTGCAGTTGCTATTTTTAATGTGCTTCTTTTTAGCGTTATATTAATATTTAATTATAATTAAATACATTGCATGCTGCATTAGAAATAATTTAGTACATCATTTATATATACATGAATATTTTAAACCAGGCTTTCTAGAAGAAGGTGATGAAATAATGTATGGAGATGTGCAGAAAAACTATACTCATTTTTCTGTTCCCTTTTATAATTCTGAACTTGTCAGCGGATTTCAGCAAACTTGATAGAAGGACAGAGGTTTTAAAAAAATTAGCTTTAAACTTTAAATAAAAAGTTTCTTTCAGTTAGATGAAGGCAAGCCACTCAAATCTGAGTCACCATGAGTAGAAAAACAAAATTATGCTCAGCCCTTGATTGGACACCAGAAATCAAGAAAGTTAATCATCTCCTCACCATCTTTTTCCAGATATGTAACAAACTTGTTTGTATTGGAAACCTTGTGCCACAAAAGCACTGGTCTGATGTCCATAATTTCCCTGAAACTGACTCAGGTCTTACATATTCTTCAAGCTCAATTATTTTGGCACTATTTGCTCTTGTCCTTATTTTGTCGGTTGTCTCCTGGACTTCTCTCCTGAAAATTCTTTAGATAAGTCTCATCATCTCTGCCCTAAGTGAAAGTTTCATATCAATGCTTAGTTGAAATCCAAAGAGCACTAGTGCATTTCCTTTGTCTGGAAAATTCAGCCAACCATGAGGTTTGTATGATAAACGTACAAATTGTGCATGGCTTCTTCTTTCCCTTTAAAATATTCCTCTATTCACTGTGATGTACTACTGGCTTGACCATAGGCTCAGTGACAGCCTGGGTGATTTCTTTGTGCAGTGTTGCTATACTGCAGGCTCTTGGTAGAGATGATTTGATAGGTTTATAAAAAGTTTCAGAAGTCTGGAAAGGAGGCAGCAGGGTTCCCATCCATCATCAGACACAACAGCCTTAATAAATCTGGAAAAGCACTGCATCTGGAATTCAAGGAGTCTGACAAGGAGTCCATTCCAAGTTAGCCCAGAAGTCCATTATTTGGGTATGGCGTTTCAAACTATGGCTGCAGACATTTAGGCAAAGAAATTAGAAATATGTAAAGATCCTTATCCAAGATACCTTTCCACTTTGTTCCAAAAATCTCTACTATGGAGATGCTTCTTTCTCAGAAGTTTTGGTAGAAATGACAGCCAGTCAGCCTCCATGTACAGTGATCTATTTCTGTGGCACAGGTTTCCTGTCTTACCTCATCCCAGAGCTGTTGATACATTTATCTGCACCTGAAGCTCTCCCCTACTCTGTGAAAATTTGCTTAATTTCCCCTTATTATCATTACCCCCTACAAAGAGAGCTCATTTGTGTTATATTTCTGCATCATCCCTTCTCAGTTGTTTTCATCCACACAATTATTGAAAAATACAGACTACTTTGAAAACAGTCCAAATCTTCCCCTCTTCTGTTCTCAACCCTACCATACCGTTGCTCCTAAATGCAGGACTATGTATCAGTCATTGCTGCTATTTGTAGATAGTGTCTTTTCAGAAATATAGGACTTAATGCTCAGAATTCTCAGTACTGGTGTTTCCATTAAAATCAGATGCCTTCCTTTGCTACAGTGGGTAATGCAAACTTGTTTGCAAATGCTGGATGTATGTGTCTCATCCAGAGGGCTCTGCAAGCAAGAAATTGTTGCTTTTCTTAGGTGGATATCTGAAAACTGGCTATGTGATTTGGACTCTAAAAAAGAGTAAGTTCTCTCTACAAGTGGAATCATGAATGGCTGTGTCTGAATTAGAATACAAGTTAGGTCTGATGAACCCAATTACAGATAAAACTATGTGAGTCAAATCAGTTTTTGTTTGGTGCTTCACCCGTGTGTGAAACCCTAGGATGTTGGTCTATGTTTACAGTTTTGCATCACAGTCTTTGAGCTTTGTCCTCATTAGTTTCTGATGACCCAAGCTATTATGAACCAGAAGACCCCAGGAGAGAGAGAAAACACTGGTCTGACTCAACCAGCACCTCATCTGACCAGAACACAGGAATGGGGCTTCTGAGATTTTGGTTCTGCCAATTACTTCTGTGTATCTCCAGTTTCAGATGAACTTCTGCCACCCACTCCTATTTTGTCTCCCTACTCCAGAATGCAGGGTCTATAGCTTGAAGACTGTTCAACACCAGCCATAGGGGGACCATGTTTATTGTTACTTAACAAATGAACAGTCTTCTACAAAGCAGTTAATTTTAGGCAACCCATGTTCCTCCATTTATCTGTGTTACCTCAGTCACAGTACTTTTTCTTCTGTGGTACGTTCACCTATCAGAAAAACTGTTCCACTCACATTTTCCACAGAAGCTTGAATATTTATATTGCAGTTATACGTATCAAAAATGACAATACTATAGGAAATATGAGTGAGAATCCCATGAGGCCCTTTTGAACTTGGTGATCCTAAGGCTGTTTTCCAGCCTAAAAGGTGCTGTAAGTCTACATTGTCTGGTTAGGAGACAGTGTTTCAGACAGTGTTTAAGTCCTCCTTGATAAATAAGCTCTATGGATGCCGGCCAGTTCTGTTCCCAGGCATCTACAAAAACCAAGGTGTGCTCAGCTATTTGAAATAAGATACTCTTGCATGTATATTTTATATATATTTAAATAGGTGAATACTTCTTGGGTCTTCTGGAAGGATATTCTATTTGAATTGTATTCATAAATAGTTTCTCAAAATTTAAATAATATTAAGCCACATTTTAATTGTTAATACATAAACTTTATAAAGCATAATTATATTTTAGCTATTTATGACTCAGTGCTTTTACACAACAGCCAGGCAAGCCCTGAAATCACCATTTCTTGACTAGAATGTGACTGAATTGTAGAAGGAGATCTGAAGAAGGCTTGAAATCTGAGAAAAGCTGATTTGGCATTAGAGATGAGACAGTCTTTTCTTATAAAAATAGATTTTCTGCAATTTTTCCAATTTAGTCTCCTGCCTTGTAATGTTTTACTGCATAATGGAAGTTCAAGACAGTGCATTCATTTCCATTTTTCTGGGGTGCAATATGTGATTGGTACAAGAATAAGCCAAGTGCTGTGTTGGGCTGTGTTCTCTGTAGAGCTTCCTTGCTGTTTCTCCCTCTCTGTGGTCAGTTCAGGACTGCTTAGACATGGAGACTTAGACTCCATGCTTAGACTTTCAGGTGTGCCCTGACAGTCACTGGGAAAGCTTTCATTTGTTTTGCAGTGAAGGTACCAATCACTTCCAGAAGCTGCTCACAGCTAAGTTTTCTTTATTGAAAGGTTGTTTGCAAAGTTTCACTTTGGTGCTTCTGAGGGAGCACTGTGAAGTGTTCATAGAGATTGCAAGTTTGTGGGTGAATTGAACTCCTCTGCCTCAGAGACTTGTCAGGACTGATTTGTGGGGGGAAATGGGGATACATTTGTTGATGGCAACTGAGTTAATTGGTGTTGTGGTGAAGAGGAGTGCCAGGCTTCTCTCCTTGCTCTCAGAAAAGTCAAGGGAAATTAGTATTTGTCAGATCTGTTTTTTTAAAGTGAGTAGCTTTTAGGTAAGCTTGTACATACCAGAGACCCAAAACCTACAATCCTCAGAGGCGGTTTTTTCAATGATCATGGAACCATAGAATCATTAAGGCTGGAAAAGGTCTCTATGATATTCATTGTTAGATTTAAAATTTGGATAACCTCTGGGAGGAAGAGGAATGATGAGCGCAAGCAGTTCAGTTTTCAGCACATGGTCGTTGCATATCCTGTCATATGATCAGAGCCTTATTTTCATATTTTACTGTGGTATGGAGATTATAAGATCTAGTGTAATAGCAATATAAATAAACAGACTCAGGTAGTGTTAAGACAAACAAGACAGAGAGGAGAAAATTGACCTTGCAAAAAGTATTGCTTTGGCTGCATAGCAAAGGAATATGTGCTGACTTCTGCATCTCTAGTCAAAAGCAAATCTCCTTTTTGTGTGCATCCTTCTGGATCAACTTTATCTCTTCTCTGCTCTGTTGCACCTCTGCCCTAACCTTCCTGGTGACTGTAGTTTTGGCAAATACTGCAGGTTTTGGATTACAGCACCTGAAAAACTGTGAAGCAAAACCATCAGGAAAGTCTGAAGAGTCCCATATGTTCACATGGACTGTCAAGATACGGGAGAGTTCTGGATTCTTGGAGCAAGAAACTTCACACTGTTTTATTCTTTATTAAAAGATAAAGTGAAATGTAATAAATACACATACAGGAATATAGTTTGTACTACTGTTTCTGTAACTATCATGTTACAGGGACAGCTCAGGAATTAATAAGTGCCTTTTGACTGTAGGCACACAGCTGTAGCTCTGCCATAGAAATTGAGATATTATTTCAGGGGAGATACAGGTGCTGGAGGCAGGGGGAATATGAGGCTGAATGGTAACATTAGATTGAAAAAGAGAGATCTTTTCACTAGAAGAAAGCAAGGACAATCAATGTCAAGCAGCCTGGTTTGCTGCAGCAACCTGCTAATGTCAGTCCCCATCTCTTCCTGTTTGTTTCAAGAGCATTGTGTCTGGCTGGAGTGTGAGGATTTGTCCTTTTTCCTTTCATTCCTGTGGCTTGACTGCCCCAGTGCTCTGCAAACTCTTAGACTCAATACTTTCCTCTTACTGCCTTGTATGTGTACATGCTGTGCATTTCCTACTACTGTTCTAAGAATTGTTGCATCCTCTCTCCTATCCATAGCTACCGCTTTTTTTACTATATTGAGGTAGGAAGGGGGCACATGGAAGAGTCTGTATAGAGAAACAGAAGCAACTGTGAAGGCTGGCACTGCAGTTGTGACCAGGCTGCATGTGTTGGAAATGTTTCTCTATGAACAGATAGCCAAATCACAAAGAAAAAACTTAGACTTTTAGATAATCCCTCAAGTTTTCCAAAGATTTTCCAAACCAAACTGGTACCAGTGTTGGTACCAGTTTTTGAAAAAAACTCCTGGAAAAGCACAAATGTGGCTGTGAGTTTTGTCTGTGGTTTTCAAAATTACCCATCTTTGAATACACAAAGGGATACCTGAGGGACAGGTCATCACCACAGTGAGAGTTTCGTCCTTTTATTCAATTCTTCGGTTCTTATCCACTCCGATAGGTAGAACTGTTGCTCTGACCCAGGCATTGCCTGAGCCTTTATTCTGGATTTGCCTGGATTAGTTAATTTTCTTCACATGTCTAGTATGGACTATGTTTTGGATTTATGCCAAAGATTGATAAAATAAAGATGTTTTTGTTATTGATGCGTAGAACAAAGACCTTTTCTGCTTTTTGTACTGCTAAGCTGGTGAGGAAGTTGGTGGTATAAGGGAGGGTGGGAGGAGACACAGCCAGGGCAGATGATCCAAATTGACCAAAGAGATGTTCCAGACAATTTGACATCCTGACAAACATCCTTGACAGCCATTTCAAGCTGAGGGGAAGAAGGAGGAAAGAGGGGATGTTTGGAGTGATGGCATTTGTACTGTCAAGTCAGTGTGAGGTGGGATGAGGCCCTGCTGTCCTGGAGATGGCTGAACACCTGCCTGCTTGTGGAAAGCAGTGAATCAATTCCTTTTTTTGCTTTGCTTGTGTTTGTGGCTTTTGCTTTCCCTGTTAAATTGCCTTTATTGGAAGCCATGAGTCTTCTCACTTTTATTCTCCCACAACCCACTGTCTAAGCGAGTGGCTGTGTGGTACTTTGGTGTCTGGGCTTAAACCACAGCTGACACATAGGTATTTTTGCACTGTTGCAACACAGTATTTCAGCTTGGAGTAATGAGAAGTGGCAGGAACATGTTGTCCTGGAAAGTGTTTTCATGGTTTTTTTTCAGACTACATTTTAGAAAATGGTATAATAAAGAGAAGTAAATCCCTTGTTTATGCCTAGTATAACATGAGATTTACTGCTGCACATATTTGTATTCAGCCTGCAGGCTGTCTGCTGTGTCCCTTTCATCACTCTGCATTAGCAGTCTAAGGATAGAGCAAGAACAGTCCAATAAAGCCCAGGTAGTTTAAAAGTTAACCTCATCACATAATTAAACAATGAATGTTCAGGGATACATACATCATTGCTGTTTATTGAAGTTTTAATCAATTTTTCTTAAGTACAAATATAAATATATATATATACATANATATATATACATATATATATTTTTACATACACATGCTCTACGCTTATTTTTATGGATTTAACATACTTTGTTTGAAGCAGCTCTGCTGATCAAACTCAGTGCCAGACTGGTAATGCTCTTCAGCTCTGGGAGAAGAGAGTAGGATGAGTAAATAGTCAAGTGAGTACCTCACTGCCCTTTCCGAGCCTGCTTCTGGCATGTGGCACTGTACTTGGAGAGTGGGACCCTACCATTGCTTTCCCAGCTGTGCATTACTTTCCCATGCTTCTCTGCAGGTTGGAGTAAAGGAGTCTATTCATGGTTCAAAAAAACTGGCATTATCACTGGCAGCCAACCTGACTCTCTTTTCCCCTATCCCAGAGCCTCGGGGCACATGGGCATAGCTCACCACATTGGTAGCGCTAGCGGTAGAGAATATGGATCGGCACCTCAGAATGGCTTTTTACTTCTATTTGTAAACAACAGGTTTTGGAGTGGGACAACATGGGAGAGTTTGCACATTGTTACTTCAGGCAGAAAAATCTCATGAGTGATGTGAGTTTTATGGTCAGATAAGGAATACTCTCTGCTGCTGGCAGTTCATAGGCTTCTATTGCTTTTCCAGTGCTTTGCTATTTATCACTTCCTCAGTGTCCACCGTGCTGCAGCAACACTTAAAAAGGACCTTGAGCAAGTTTCTGCACAACAAAAGTAGAATCATAAAAAGTTTCACCTTAAGCATGTCTACATTTAAATTCAGAGCAATTAACAAATTAGAAGTAGAATAGATGACATATAACCCTTCATACACACACATACAGATATATAGATGGAAGAGGAACTGCCTGAATATTGAAGAAATTGTTGCTATATCAGCATTTATGGAACTTTTCTGGTGGTGATAAAGGCATTTAGATACAAATATATATCCCTGGGAATATTTATTTTCAAACGTGACCCATCACATTTGCTTGTTTGCCTGATTGTACAACTTCTAGGATGTTATCAGTTCTGATAGAGGGTGCCACTGCCCAGGCATTTGATATGGTGGCTAGGATGGGCTGCTGTAATGGCTCTTTCCTCTTTTTTTTAAATTCTCATGACCCAAAGCTGCCTTTGTTTTGCCTAGATTTCAGCTGTGATAAATCCTCTTTTAGCCCCTGGTGAATGTCTGCAGAGACTGGATTTTCTTACAGAATTCATACCATGAACTTCAAGACTGGCAACCTGTATACAGAAAAATCTTTATATATATGTACACACAGACACACATATTGGCAAAAGGAAGGTAGCATCAGAAAGATGTGGAAACAAGGACTGAGTGGCACAGTAATTTTACATCCATGGAAATATCTTCCATAGATCATTTGTGCTACATGGGAAGTGTGTGCCATTATCCAGACAAAACCACGTCTGTCAGATTTGTCTGCAGAAGCTGACTGCCTGCTACAGTTGCTGCCCAGATAGCAGCTCGATTTATTATCAACAGCATCACCACTATTATAACACTGCATGCATCATGCTGCACCATGAGTGATGCTATAAGATGTGACATCAAAGTTATATAACACCACAAATGGCCTAGTGGGACTTGAGGTAAGTGTAATCCACAGAGATTTACTGAGGGATTCAACGAACTAAGGCATGTCAGCACTTTCTGTGTTTTCTTGAAGGAAGAGCTAAATGGACAAATTGGTGCCAAAGTATATTTTTATCCCATGATACTGAAAACCCCAGGGGGAAATTTTGATTATATCCTAAAAAATGTCAGTACCACTTGGAAAAGAATTTTCATTACCTCCTTTTGTTTCAACAGTACTCTAATCATGCTGTCTCAGTACTGGTTTGTTGTGTGACTATGTAGCAAAAGGGAAGAGTAATTCCATCCATCAATAAACTGATGTGTGCTCCTTATGCAAATTTATTCTCATCATGTTTTGACCAAGCTCAAAAACCTCTTATGTTCTCTGCTGACAGTCAGAAGGCTAGCAGTGCAGAGCAAAGAGACAGGCAAAACAAAAGTGTCTAAGCTGTAGGTTTGAGTGGGATTGTCTTGGTTTTGCTTTTTTTTCCTTTTTGGTGATTTTGTTTGTTTGTTTGTTTGGGGTTTTTTTGTTTGTTTGGTTTGTTTTTTGTTGTTGTTTTGGCAGTTGTGTTATTATCAGCTTTGTGTGTGCTCTTACGGAGATCCTGATGTTTGATGCCATTTGGGAGAAGATGGAATTTCTGCAATTAATAACAGTGTAGTAAGTTCTCACTCCTCTCCTGTTTCTTACATGACTTCTGCACCCAGGGCTGATAACCTACCACTAAGGATGTGAGCATTACAACCTGTCTTGGGTTATTATCTTATTGATTCTTTCCCAGAGACAATTCATTTTCTTATGGGGAAGATCTATCTGAGTTAGGTGTAGGAAAAGACAAATCCTTCCTTCTTCTGCTAGAGGGACTATTAAACCTACTTCAATTTTATGCTTTGCTTGGAAGTTTCCTGGAGGCATGGTGCAAACCTTCTAAACCTTAATGGATAGTGAGGAAAGACTGGGATATGTAAATAGCTGCACTAGGTTGAGGGAGGTTCACGCAGTTTGTAGGAAGTCCTTTGGCATTCTGGTTTCACTGTTTTTGGCTTCCTCCTGGCAGATATACAAATGGCAAGTCGAAGAACATTTCACAGTGTGCTTTGGATTCATGTAGGCAGGATTCTTCTGAACTAGATGTGGGAGGGAGGGAAGGAAGATGGAAAACTCAGCCATCTGTCAACATTTTTAAAGTCACATTGAGAAGGGACATTTTTATTCTCAGGGCTTTTGGAAAACTTTCCCTTACAGCACATTCACAGAGGACTCTTTCTGACAGGGACAGCTATCTATTTAGTAACACATCTGGGGAAGCAGATTGCACTGTGCAGAGTGTAAGTTCACCTCAGGGCTGTGAGCAGTTCATGGCAGTGGAAGATTGGAGGGAACAGAAGCTTGAAGCCATCCTTGTGGCTTGACTCTAACATTAAAGTGCATCTTTAGCTAGTGTTTACTCTCTGGGAATATCCACTGTCACTCAACAAGGTTCTGAAAACCTATGGACAGATTTTCTAATACATACACTGAAAATAATTAACAAATGGAAAAACTCCAACAGTCATGAAGACAACTAAGCACTTACTTCCCTGGTGTTACAACAGGGCAGGCTGGTCTCCCAGCCCAGTCTTTCTTCCAGCTTTTAGTGCTTTTCAAAAGGCATGCAGAAGAAAAACTTAAAATAGGTAACAGGGTCATCTGTTACCTTTTTTTCATGGAAAAAATACACTAATTGCAGTGGTAGTAGCAGATCACAAAAAACAGACCATCTGTTTATCTTCCTGTATTTTCTGTGATGGAGCACACAGCCTCTTGTAATGCACTGTACACGGATGGGAAACAAAAACCTTCTAAATTTCCTGTTGTCCATTGTTACACTAAAGATAGTGTTTGTGGTGAAGAAAGAAGCCTATCAAGGAAGAAGTAAAGCCAGAATTTTATTGTTAGAATGATTAAAATATTGAGAGCCTATTCAGTTTTATTTTGTCTCTAATTGTTGCAAAAATGAAGAAATAGCAGAGTAGCTGGAGTACTGCTTTGAAATTGTCACAGACACAGACACACACACACACAGGGTGTCTGCTTCATTTAACCCCTTTTCTTCATTCTGTGCTCATCCTCCTACTTGTCCCTTGTATTCTAGAAATTCCATACTGGTGGAAGTCACAGGGGGATGTTATTGGGAGCTGTTAGCATCTGGAGTTCTTTGCTGGGAAGAATGATCATGTTATGAATTCTTCTTTGTCCCTCTGGGATCACTTGGGATAATTTTTATCTGTTGCTGAGATACTGCTCTCATCTGCAGCTTCATGTTACACCCAAATTTAATACACCCTGGGCCATCTCAGTATGTTCTCTCTTTGTTCTGTTCATTACCCCTGAACCCAGTTTTTCCAGCTCCAGGTTCATACTTTAGCTGACCATGGGAAATCTCTTTGCAGCTGTGCTCCTCTGTACCACATCCTGTGTCCTTCTCAAGGCAGTTTTGCTGTCCTACCAGGCCTGGGCTTGTCAGCACTTTGTCATCAAGTTGCTGTTGTATAAATCTCATTGCACATGAAGCAGCAGCCTGTCATTGCTGTCTGTGCAAAACTATGGTCCCACCACACTGAGAGAAGCAAAAGTAAAACAGATCAGGCACAAACACGTGGTCTACTGGAGACATTGCTGCCACAGCCAAGAGAAGCAACATAAAGCTACAGGCAGGCCAAGGAGAGTTCAGAGAGGGCAAACCTGAGAGCTCTCAGTTCACAGGCCTCGCACATTGCTTGCAAAGCTTACAGTCTAATTTACTAGTAATGGCAATGGTCTGAAAGAGGGTCACACACACAGAAGAGACAAAGAGCAAAAATACGTGTTCAGCTTTGTGCTGGAAATACCCCAGCTCTGACAGCACTGGGTGTGAAGTTCCAGAGAGCCTGGGGGAAGGTTCAGGTCTCAATTCCATGTTAACCAGCATACCTGCTTTCCAAGCTGAAAGTTCAAGTAAATAGCCAGAAGAGGAAGCTAATTTTCTTAAACTCTTCTTAGAAATATCTGGGTGCTCCTGAAGGAAGGGTCAGAATGTGGGGTGTCCTGCTTGGAGATGGGAAGAGCAACCTGTGTTCAGGCCTATGCATTACCACAGGCTTCCCATGCACCCTTTGCTCAGCCACCTGACCTGCCTGTGGTACACTCCCCTCACTGCTAGCATATTGCAGCAGGCTTTGGGAAAGTGGGGATGGTTGGGTCACCAGGGGCTCATTGCAGCTGCTGGAATCAGATTAGGGCAGAGAAGGATGGACAGGCACGCTGGAAAAGTAGCATGCACATACACACAAGCATGGAAGCCTTGTATACACAGAGCCACATCCATCTGTTTCTAAGTACATAGACCTTCAAATGGCATTTCCAGCTTTTGGAAACTCTTAATATTTTAATTTTACCCCTATTCTTTATCACAAAGTAATAATAAAATTTGTTGCAAAATCCAAGCATTTCTGGGCTGACTGTTCTCTGAAATGTTTCTTCCTTTCTTCTTAGGGGGGATTTCCACTGAATTACTACAGCCTAGGCACTACAGAATTTTGTGTCCTTGAACTCCTCCTTCTCCTTCCTTCCCTCATTCCCTGCCCAGTGAACAGGCTGTTTAAAGCCCCGCAGAAGTCATATCCACAGAACTCTACACAGGATGGGTCAGCTGTGTTACAATATTATTCTACTGAGGATATTCTCCAGGGAGAAGAATATAAGGTGCTGTAAGGTCTATATATGTGACCCCAACACATACCAATGTATCTGTGCATGCTGATAGCCAGCTCTGACCTTCAGGGAAGACAGAAATGTGAAAAATGGCAGAAATAAGAAACAGCAAAAAGGAGAGCACTTGTTTAAAGAAGTTGCTGATAAATGATGGATATTGGGAAGACAAAGACACCGTATGGATCAAGTAAAGAAAGACTGCAGACTCCCAAGGGAGTACTCCTGCTCCCAGCCCTCTCCAGCAGCCCTACTGGATCCAGCAGAGTTGAACTCCCAACCATCATAGCTCCTCTCCTTAGTGTGGGTCCTGACAGCCTCCTCTCCACACCCAATCCCATCTGTAGGCAGGAAGAGCCACAGGAGGACCAAGAAGATTCCATACCATGGTCCTCCATTCTCAAGCAGATCCAGGGAAACTCATTTGTCCTGAAAACCAGCTACTGGGAGACCACTGTGACTGAAAGGCTGAGTACCGGCGACTGGAGTGGGACCAGAGGTCACAGCATGTGGTGCCAGCTGCTGGCAGTGAGTGTTTGTACCTTCCCCGGGACCGTGAATGTGCGCATGTGTGTGAGGGGGTGTCTGTATGATGTGATTAATTGACAGTCCTCAATCTCAACCAGCTGGAAAGTAGAGGGGCCTCAGGTCTGGGCTGCTGTGTGGGGGGACCTATAATTTTGGGGTGCCTGTGGGAGAAGCCCACAAGGAGGAGGGGATTTGTCTGTGTGCGCCTCTTCCTGTGTGAGTCCCGTGTGCAGGTGCTGTGAAGGCAGCTTGTCAGTGTCAGGGTGTGACAGCCTGTCCTCTGTGTGTCTGTGTGTGTGCCTCTGGGGTACATCAGCCATCTGACACTGGCTGAACCTGAAAATAGGAAAGCAGCAACCACCTTTCTAGCCTAGGCATGGGCCCAAGGCACTGGATTGGGCTCCAGCAGCTGCTCCTGACAGAGTCCATTTTCTTTTGTGTGCACACTGTCTCCAAATAAAGCAGTATTTCTGTAGTTGTGAACTCGTCATGCTTCTGCCTGAGCAATAACAGCCTGTCAGCTGCTCTACCTGCACTCCTGCTCACTTGGGCAATGGGCTCTCCATCAGATGTGCCCTGAGAGGTTCAGAAGATCCCAGACTGTAAAAAGATAGGATCAGAGAAGGTTGTATCTGAAAATGAAACATTTTTAAATGGAATTGCCCTGTTAGTCAAAGCAGGTGGTTTCAGGACCTCTTCCTGATGCTCATGAATTTTAATGAAGTTAGCCAATATGTTTATCATCAGAACCTCATCTCTGTTCATGGATGGGATTAACTGCGGTCAGTCTACAGCTGGATGGACTGAAAACAGAGTACTAAGGAGATGCAGAGGGCTTAAATTTGCCTGTTTTACTAGTGCTTCAGGGTAAGAAGATAAGTGCCTGCCTCCCACTGGCTGATGTGAGAGAATGAGCTACTTGAGGGGTAGAAGATGCACTGCCACTCCTCCCTGCTGCTCCTTCTTCCCTTTCTCTGTGTAGCAAAGTGATACCATGTCACCACTCTAATGAAATTAGTCTGTAATGCGTCTATTTCTGTTCATCCAGACATTGCACAAACATCAGAAATCTGCAAAGCAGTTTTCAGGCCATGGAGGGCCAGGAAGAGATCAACAGATCTGACAACATGCAGAAATTTTCTGGTGGTATCATCTTCCTGAAACATCTGCTGTGAAGTGCTTCTCCTCCAGTTTTATTCTTCATTAGCCCTTTCTCTGTGTCAGCTTTATTCTATTTTTATTGGTTAGAGCACAACTCGGAGCTTAAATAATTTCTCAGATTGATAGAAAGAGTATTTCTACCCTTCAAAACAGGAATGAAAGTAAGGAAAAGAAATGTCAGCACTTTCAGTACAAGGTTGTGGATTTCTTGGGGTCTTCTGCTTAATTAAAGAATTTTTGAAGTTGTGGCATCCTTCTAGTAGTCTCTTTGGTCCCCATGTGGTAGAAGGAAAAATAAAAACTCAGTAGTTTTTCATGCCTTCCATTGCTAAATGTCAGTGTGAATAGGTTTAAATGTGCTCCCATTTCTTGGTGGGCACTTTATTTCCAGGCCATTTGAGAGAGCAGTTACTCAGATTGGTCGGCTGTCACACAGCACTCAGCACTCACAGAAGTGCAGCACTCAGTCACATTCATAATTAACAGCAAAACAGCTGCACATGCTCTGTCTGGCTCCTCTCAATTTGTGTTAGCTTCCTGGTTTACACACATCCAGTGATCACTTAGCTGCTGTTAAGGAACAAGGAATATTTCAAGGCGACACTGTGGAGAGTCCTGGGCATGCTCCCTGCCAGGCACTGCACTCCTTTCCAACACAAGCACCTCTTTCTTGTCAACAAACCAGTGCTGAGGCCAAGCACATCCAGAAATTATGCTCTGAAATTTTTACTGTTCAAGTCTGAAGGTGACGTATTAAACAATAAATCACAAAGAAATAAAGATAAAAATTTAAAAGCTGTGTTTTTCTAGTACATCTTAAAAACAACCAAAATTCTTCCCAGATTCTCATTTCCAGGGCAGAAATATCCCTCTTATGCTCTGCCACTGTGCAGGAGGGAAGTGCAGAGCTGCCTGCTTCCATGGCAAGCAGGATTCTGGGCATTGGGCATCTCTGGTAACTGCAAACTGGCAGTCCTGCTTATGAAAGGGGCTGACAGCTCTATACCCACATTTCAAGCCTATTTCCTCAGGTCCTTCTGCAAGTAGTGACTGTTTGTGGATGTTTTCCTGTCTTCTGCTGAACTGCACCTCCTTATCTGCTTTTCGACCAATGTGCTGCCAGTCAACACTTCCCCTCCCATTTCTAGTGTATATGTGGTGCCTGCAAGAAGAATGGGAGAATGAGGAGCAATCCCTGTGTCAGCAATTCTTTAGAAAAAGGAGTGTCAAAGCACTGCTCTTCCCAGTACTACAGTTCAGAAACAGTGAGAGAGCTGTGGACTGGCTCCTGAAATCCCAGTTGCCAGTACCTGTAACACTTAAATCTGTCTTTAGAGTCTTCTCCCTGGGAGAGTGCTTCTGACCTCTGAGATGCATCTGGTGAAAAAATTGAGCAGAAAACAACTGTGAAAATTGCATTGCCCATTTCCCACCTTAAAAAACATGGATCTTCATTCTACTTCATCTGCTTATGAGGTTAAGGATGAAAAGTCTGGTCTAAATTGTCCCTATCTGGCAGCAAGAGAAATGGTATATATGTTTGTGTTGTTCCTGCAGCTTTACTCTTCTGCTAGCTTTTGTTTTACCTTTCACAGCTCTTTTGGTTGTATTTCTTTAACAGCTATGTAGTTTGCATTCTCTTCTCCCAGTTTCCTTCTGCAAAGCCCTGGGCAATACTTGGTAGTTTTCTTTTCCGTATTTCAGTTTCAGATCTCAAGGTTATGCTACTTCACTCTTTGAAGGGTTGTGTGCCTCATATTTACTGGCAGAACAGCCATGGATGCTGCTGGATGCTGCTGTTGTTTTTTCAATTCGTGCACAAGCATTCACTCTGCTTTTCATGGCACTGAAATTGCAAGATTTTTTCCCAGTGTCTTCAGTGTCTTTGATCATATGATTAAATCAAGAAGACAGAATGAAATATTTTGTTGGGACGTCCACACTATATGGTTCACTATCTACCCAGTTACAGAAAATTAAAACTCTCTAAAATGAATTCCAAACACTTTAAGCTTGGTGAAATTTGTAAAACCTTTTTGCTTCTCCACCTTTCCCTTGTAAATTCCTTCCTAATACTAAGCAAACAGCTCATGATAGAACAGTAATTTCCACTAAAAGCTTCATGAGAAATTTGAAAGATAGAAGTGTACATTCTTCCATTTGCCATCTGTCCTTTTCTTTCTTTGTTTCTCAGCAAACAGATGACTAAAATTGCCTCTTTTTTTTTTCTTTTTTTTTTTTTTAATGTTTTACTTGGGTTTTAAACACTTTGAGAAAAGGTTTTTTTTCTTTCTACTGTTCCATCATTTACATTTGGACTCTCAAGTCTCTGGATACACTGATAGGAATTACATCACAGTGACTATACACTATGACCAGGTTCTTCTAGATAGTCCATGCATTTCATTTACCCCAAAATGTAGGTTGCAATTAGCAAAATACACTTCTTCAATACACAGTTCTATGAAAAACAGCATCATGATTCAGTTGCTATTCTCTTCAATATTCTCATCACCCTGATGCTGCCTGTTTCTAGTCTCACCAAGATAACATGTATGGGTTAAGTCAGCTCTAGTCCATTGCTCTCTTATGTTTTGTGCCTTAACTAACTTGACTGGGACAAGTTGTCCAGCGTTGCACTGTCATAATATTTTAAAGGTTTTCAAGTGGAGTCAAAATCTTCTTGTCATGTTGGCAGTTATCTATAATGTATCTGAAGCCACGCCTTGGTAGCAGGCCAGAATTTTATCAGGGAACTGCAAAAAAAGTGGTATTTTCAGCTTTATTAAATTTCTTCCCCTTATTAGAGAAACTACTCTTTAGAGAACGATCTCAGTTTGGAAGACAGGTGTCTGCTAAGGAAGTCAGGAACCTCCCTTGAAATGAAAAGAAAAAATGTAGACCCTCCCCTCCCTTTGAATTATTATAATTTTGAAAACAAGGAGCTCTCAGGCAGAGATACAGGGATACGAGTAATAGTTCTTTACTAATACGTATAGCAAGGCAAACAAACAATAACCACAGTACCAACAACAGAGGAAGAGGATCCCGTGGCTGCCTTCTCGGCTGAGACGGGAAGGGTGGAGGAGAGGCTGTGCCTCACAAACCCCTGCGGGCAGTCGGTCCCAGAGCTCCTGCAGGGCTCTGAGAAACACCCTGCTGGAACGGCAGGGATGGGCAGGAATCCCGGGCTGGTGGATGGATGGAGCAGCAGCTCCGCGGGGACAGCTGGGGCTGCAGCACGTCCGGCAGGACAGGGGGTGCGAGGGCCACAGAGGAAGAAGCAGAAGCAGCCGCTCCCTGTGGGTGATGGAGAAATCCTCCTCCCCCAGCAGAAACAGCTCCGAGCCTGTGTCCTGCTCTCCAGCCGAAGAAAACCCCCAGATCTCTCCTACTGCCCCCGCTCTCCTTTTTCCTGCCTTCCTCTTCCCCCCTGGGCCCAGCAGATTCTTTATCTTTCTTAAGCTCCCAATAAGTACCAGCAGTCAGGTTTCCCCTCAGCTAATGGGGAAAACTTCCAAGGAGAAGGAACTACGTAACCCCAACAAGAACCCAAACAAATTTTCAGCCATTTTTGACAATTTTGAACAAATGACCAAAGACGGTATGGTGAATTTCATTATTAAATTTGAGTTGGCTTGTCTGGAAAGGCTTAAAATGCACACCTAAATCAATCCAGGCTGAAAAGAGGGAAGTAATTAAATTAGTTCCTTTCTTTGGCTATTCAGCTTCCTGTTCAACTATAAATTGCTGAAAGTATGGCACAACCATTGATTATAAAATGCCATATTTCTGAAGCATGAGCTATAAATATAAGTGTATTTTAATAAAAATTGACATCCCAGTTTCTAGGTCTTAAATGAAATATGATTCCTTATTGTGAAAATAGCCTGGAGTGAAAGAATGTTGTGAATTGCTGAAAGCTCTGTGGTAATCTATGACAAAAGGGAATAAATCATAATTAATAATCTCTAGATTCCACAGAGCTTTTTTTTTCCTCAGAGCATCGTTAGAAAAAGAAACAAGATGGAAGATGAAAAAGAAAACCCAGAGATTCTTGTAAGAGGAAGAGAAAGTGAATTGAAAATTAATATTGTCAATTTAAAAAAGAAAAGTAGGATAGATAATTATTAGCAGGCATTTACCACTGAGGGAAAAGTCTAATCTCTTAGACTGACAATTTAAAGGGCGCAAGAGATCTGTAGTCCTACAATTATGTTACAATTTTCTCTTAAATTCAAAGGAGCTATGAAATTTGCTAAGAAATACATGTATACCCCGTTCAATTTGTTGAAATAGAATAAGATCTGCTGTGTTCCCAGCTATCATACATGATAGCTGGGAACATATTCTGTTTCTCTTGAGGAAGGCCACGGTAAATCTTTTATGTTCTAAATAGGAAGATTTTGCACTCTACTGCCTGGCATAAACAAGCTCCGACTTCCATTGTAAGCTTTTGGATAGTCTGCAGTCATGAATTAAGAGGATGTCTTAATCAGTTTATGGCAAACACTTGTTATTCCCTGGAAATTAATGAATGACCTACCTCAAAGTCTATGGAAAAAAATGTATGTTTTCAGTGACTTCAGTGAAGTATGTGTGTTTCAGAGGTGAACAATGGTTTATAACTCATGATACTTTGTGTTACTGTTAGCCTTTCTGACAGACTTCTGCTTAGAAACAAGCAAGGCAAGAGGTGACAATTGTGTGACAGGTGTACATGCACCAGATTTGACTAACACAAATAGCTTAAGGGTCCTCTAGGGCCTTAAAAGCACTGCCAGATTCACCAACAGATCTTTTCAATTACATATCACACTGTGACTTGACTGTAATGCCATTAGCTATATGATTTTAATCCGATTTTCTGTCACTGAAGACTCCATGCGTTGTCCTTCAGGTCTGCTTTCTGAAGAAAGTTCTGACAGCCTGAGTGAAGCCAGCTCTCCCAACCTATTTTTAACACAGATGCTTCTCTTGCTAAGTTTATAAAATTATTAATAGAGTTCAATTCTTTTAGGCTTTACATGTTAATGCAAAATGAGACTCATGCAATCAAAAATCTCAGTTGTCAAGTGGCTAAAACTCAGGCAGTGACAAGCTGTGGCCTGATTACTGTGTGATAGCTGTCATAGCTACATTAAACTAGTAGTATCTGCAATTAAGTTGTGAAATCCATCTCCCTGCTTTAGCACTTTAACAGGCCACACTCTATCTGTATTGGATGCAGCAGGAGAAAATGAAAGGCAGATAATGGTCTGTGTATTATAGAAGTAGTTTGGAGATTTTCTGAGGAAATATTGCAGATGCTTGATTCTGCTGTTAATCTCATGCTTTAGTTATGTCAAATCTCTATGCATCATAAAATAATAATGAGTCTAGCTTTTCTATAGTACATATATTGAGTATTTTCACACTCTTCAATGCCTATCAAATTGTATCCCTATTTATTAAATGTCCAAAGGTTAACCTTAGCCTCTATTTCATCAACAGCCCTAGCCTACGTAGATAGGTTTTCAGTCTAACCACCAGCTTTATCCTGGGGTGGAGAAGAGATACCCTGTTGGTGTCCACAAATTTCTATCCTCAATTTTCCTTTAAACAGCTCTTCTTGAACATTTACCTTTGTTATGTTGCACACAAATCTTTATATCTGGAATAAGCTGCAGCTGTTTTGTAAGCAAATTGTCACAGAAATTTGTCATTTTTTTCTCTGCAATATTTGACTGCTGCTATCCATATCTGCTTTGAATCAACATATTCAAAAGTTTGGGGAATAGGATCTATTTCTTTCATTTAATGGGATCATAGTTCATAAATTAAATTTTCTGCAAGCCAAAGCAGTACGGATTTTATCAGCAGTGACTGAGAAAATGAAAAGATGCAGTTGTTTGGTTTCAACTTTAAGGTTGTAAACAATTTAATTCTGATGTGGAAAATAATCTCTTTGTCTAGTTCCATTTTGCTTTTCAGTATCCTGGAGTGGCTAAGCATTCTCAGCAGTGGTGGGGTCTTAGAGTATGAGAGAGATGTCCTGTTAGACTGAAAGACAGATACAGGCAAACAAGTACCATTACGTAGTGGTGGTGGGTGCTTTGAGTTTGACACAAATGTTTTAAGATCTCTTCCAACTTGTTGTAGCTGGTGTGGTACACTATGGACTTTAAGTAGCTGTCATTTATAAGAAAACACTCATAGCCACCAAATTATATGTTCAGAAGGTTTTGAGCTTTTTATTAACTTGGTGTTTCCTATTGGTTTTCAGGTTTCATTTTTTACTGAGAAAGAAGATAGATCAATTAAGTTTTAGGCTTTTCAGAGCTTGTTGTTTTATTCTTGGCTCTATCTGAACTTCTGTCACTGACAGAACTTAGGCTGAAGTTTGTGTGCAAGCACTCCTAGTATTTTGATCTCTAATCCCTGCTCTCTTTCCTTTGGAGCAGAAAAAAACAGTGTCTTAAATTCATATATGAGTTATGTGCTGTTCCACCACCATAAGTAAAGCAGAAAAATGACCCTAAAAACATTGCTTAATCTGTTGGGAAGATAAACTTGCGTAATGGCAGGAAGCTGTTCAGCAAAGAGATTAAATTGGAGAGAAATTTTTTAATTTGGTTTTTCCATCATCTTAATGTAGTAAGCAAAGCAATTTTGTACAGCAGGTCAAACAGTCTACAAATGCAATTTATCAGCACCAGAGGGATTTGAGAAGAGATTGTAGCATAGTGGCCCTTTTGCATTTAAGAAAAGGGAATGCTGCGAAGCTCTTCTTCCTTTTGCTCTTTGGTCTTGCCTGAGCACTCAATTTAGGATTGAAGGTGGAACTAAATTCTCATTTTGTATGCTTGTTAGGAAAATCATGTTATTCTCATTATTCTTTAATCTGTGTCTCTTTAAAAAGGGTAGATGAACTCTTTATGTCAATCTAACATGTTTAGCTACTCAGCGTTGCTAGCAGCATTTTTCCAGGAATCTTCCATGCTAAGAAACTGTTGAAGTCCTAGGACTTAAGTATTGGATCTAAAAGGCATTAAGAAAGTCAGATTTAATATCCTAATTCATGTAAGCTCGTTCCAGAATTTTCTGGTTGCCTCTGATTATAGTTTCTGCACAAGAGGAGATAATACAACCACAGCAACAACAAAATCATGTTAAATGCCATACAGTAATCCATAACCATGTTACTTGTGGAATTAAAGCTCTCAAACATTTCTTTCCAAGCTTTTTGTGCCCTGGTGCTCTGCTGCTAATAAAGCTAAAGGTCACTTGGCATGAATCATTTCAGTGTCAGCAACCAGTCAAATCCTGCATCTGCTTTGGTGAAACTTGCCATTCAGACCTGCTCTGGGGTAAAGAACATGGATGTCACAGGCAGATGGTCTCGAAATGACCTCTCTTCAGCCTTTGAAAAACTCAGCAGATTTATTGCTGTGGCACACAATAGGGATTTAGAACTGAACAGAGTCAAGTGCTGCAGTAGGTGAAGATCTAAGAAGATGAGGATCTAAGGAGATTAAGAGGTAGGGTTTTCTTTCACAGATGTATAAATGTATGGGCACAGCTCAGCTTTGCTGACTCTTAGCTGCTGAGGAGGAGCAGCAGGTGAAGGAAGTGATGTGTGGTGACACCTTTATGCATCCTTTCCTCAGAGCATGCCTGTCAGCAGGGACACGTGCTCAGGTCCACACCATTGCTCATCCTGGTGAAGGCACAGCACCCCACCTATCCTCATGCATAGTCCCAGGTCTGCAATCAGCCAACGGAGTGTCCTTGACTTGGGGCTAACTTCTGTGTGAGTTTTTTGTTCCCCTTCAAGTTACGTCCAAACTGTTTATGCTACATATGCAGCAGCGTGGTATGAATTGTTTTACTGCTAAGCTGAGTGTATGAAAAGCAAGCAGTGAAGTTGATCATTTTGATCTTGAAGACAAAATTTTAAAATCACCAGTGGAACATCTTCCAATATAACACTTTTATTTTTTTCCTGAGATCATCTGTATACCAAATTTACCAGAAAGATACACTGTGGGAAAGGAATTACCTTCCCACTGCTTTTCAGCTAGACCAAGTGAAAAGGAGACTGTTTCAAGAACTTAAATTTTGCCAACAGTAATTTTGCAGTCTCCAAAGAGTTCCACATAGGTGTCTGCCAAACGTCTATATTTGTCCTGGGAAACTATTTGTCCAATTGTTTTTATGTGGAACTGGGTAGCACATAGAAGAGTGCAAGTGCATGCTTACTGCAAAGTGAGAACCACTGGTTCCGCAGATGCAAGCACTCTTTCCCAAGCATTGTGAGCATGCAGAATTTCAAGCTGCATAGGAAATAGCCAGAGTCACAAAAACTTGGCAGTGCTAATCTGGTCTTGATGAGTCATTGCTTGTTGGTAATGGAATTCTTTAAAGAAAAGAGTGAGTCATCCTGTGCAGTGCCAAGCAGGAATTGAATTGCCTCTGGGCATAGAATTACAGGAGAGTAAAGCCAGGGAAATCCTTTTAGTGCTGCAGTAAAAGCACACAGATTACAGGTGCTGATGCTAAATTAATCAAAGAGAGCAGGAGAGACATGCATCTCTTAGTGCTAGCCAGCAGAAGAGTTTTAGGTAGAATGTCCTAGATGACCTCTCAGTAGAAAATTATGTATGCTTCGTTGCTATCCTGGTTTCTGACATGGGAATCTTGTCCAAGTCTGCCAGAATGATCTGAAAGCAGTCTTTGTGATAGCACAAAATCTTATCTCAAAGCATTTTTAAACTTGTCCTAAATTCAGAATTCAAAGAAAGTGCATAAAGTGGAGAATTTTGTGGCAGGGAATCACAATCCCTGGTCATCCAGGGTCTGAAACATGCAGAAAAAGATCTGAGCATTAAAAAGTAGCATTAAAAGCTACCTTTCTGTCTTCTTCATCTGGAGTTGCTATGAGAACTGCACAGTTTCCTTGTGTAAATTAAGACCTGTGCAGTGCCTTAATGATTTCAATGCTGCCTGAAATTTGTATAAAGCTGCAGATTGAAAGTTGTGTCTTATATCCTCAGTGCCTTGTGTTGTGACAGTGAAACATGCTTGTTTTATAGAATCACTGAAGAGCTGAGGTTAGAAAACCATCTAGAGATTCTGAATCCAGGCTTATTACTAAAATAAGGATTAACTAGACCGGGTTGCTCAGACATGTGCCCAGATCAGTCACAAGCATCTTTAAGATAAAGATTTCACAATCTCTCTGGCCAGCCTTTTCCAGTATTTGATCACATTCCAAGAAAGTTTTTTTTTAGTTTTTCTTTAGGTTTTTCCTAATGACTTCTTTCCTCAGACTTGCTGTATATAATTAATCTATAGCTAGGCTGGAGTCTCAAAACCGTTGCAGATGCATTACTCATCAGCAGTAAAGGGCTGGTGTTCTTCTGTGCCTTGTTCAATCAGTCCACCTCAGTAGGGTGTATACCTGCTTAGGATATAATTCATCAGAGGGGCTTTGCAGATTGCTGCTGTGAGAGTTGTATGCACTGTGCCACTCTGTCAGGCAGCCTGAGCTGTGCCATGATGCATTTCTGTAACTGCAGCAGTGCCATTGCTGCTGCTAAAAGTAACCACGTCATAACATGGAATGATCTGATTTGCCTGTGGAAGGGTTCATGTAACTATGGGGCTTGGCACTTCTTGCAGTCTGCTCAGCACAGTGTCTCAAGAGTATCAGATTTCTCAGTTCATCTCTGACTCCTGCAGTATGGGACTGCCCATGAAACAAAACTCACACTGCTTTTCCCAGGCCTGGCCTTTCTCTAGAGTAAACAAAGGGCTAAGGGCAGGTGTACCTTTTTTTCAGTCTCTATCACAGTGATAAAATGTCATTTTTGGACCACTTTCTCAGGAATGTACTGCATTCCAATCAATAATGTCCCCATCTGTTGTCAAGCTTCTGGCTTTGGCAGCCTCTTGATTCAGGTTGGTAATACATCCCAGGTCTGGCCAAGAGGACCCCAAATCCTCATAAGAGCAGAGGACTTCTACTTATCTTTGACATGAAATGCTGGAATGACAGATGCCCAAACATAGGTCATACCAGCACCATCTTGTAAAGCATTGCTCTTTCTTTTGTAAAAGTGGCAAACCATCAGTTTTATAAGACAGAGTACAAAGACAATTTGGAAAAAAGCGATTTTTCCAAAGTTTTGGTAGCTGTACTAACCAGCACATTTGATGCCCAGTTTATGCCACCAAACTGGAATAGCAAATGTTGCCTGGAAATTTGTATCATTGTGCTTATAGTATTTTTCATTCTCTCTTCCATGTCTCTCATTTCTGTGATGTTCTCAGGAGAAGTTAGTGATGCTGAGACGTACAATCAAACTGAACTTCCCTGATCTACTCCAGCTCTGAAATAGGGAAAATGGATAGCAAGTGTGTAATAAACTTGGAGCTCATTAGGCAATCCTTGACCAGCTGGCCTGGCTGCTTTCTGAACTGAGAGGAACACTGGTTTCAAAGTAGGAAATGGTGACATCTAAGCCATGTATGTGAAATTGTGTGGAGTACTTCCCTAGGGGGTAAATTTGTTGATGTGGGTGAATTTGTAGAGTAGACATTTTTAGATACATTTACACTGTTCTCCATAATTTATATAATCTGTCTAATATCATTGAAGTATCTTAGTTCCTTTGGATCATGAGCACTCTAATTTTAGAGTCTGTAGGAGAATACCAGTTCAATAGACTTATGAAACTACTTGTCTGACTGTGTTTTTCTGATTATATTCACCATCTGAGTACTTCACCCAAAATCTGAACGCATATGTGTGCATGTGTATGTGTATGATCTGTTCTCATGCAATATCAGGCTTTTCAGATCCCTATGGAGAATTTCCTGCAACACTGATAAGAAGGTAGAATATGAAAACTATTCATAAAAAGTGTTAATGCTAGGTTTGAGAATGTTTGTGCTGTTGTGTGAATACAGTAAAGAGAAGGTCTTGCATTTACTGTAGCAGAAGGGAAAAAAGCCTGGACAACACCAATACTCGATGGTACTTTAGGTATCACTTTAGAAGGTGACACAGTGTGGTGCTAGATATTTGCTGCCTATGTTGTTGCACAGTGTACTGGTTTGGGAGCAAAACCAGTGAGAGACTCCAAGTCAGAAATACAACTTATTAGGAAATAGGAAGAAAAGAAAGAAAGCCAATGACGAAGTCAGAATACAACCTGATAGCCTGTTGGTCAGGGTGTTGGCAGTAGTCCAGTGGTACTGGATGGGCCTGGTCTTTTTCTGACAGTCCAGTGGAGAAAGGTGGCTTGGTGTC
>VWYI01009456.1:3703-32129 GCA_013399455.1 Anthoscopus minutus
TAGCAGTGATATGTGGAATATTTTCCAGGAGAGGTTTTTAAGTGGGTTATTTTTTAGATATATCACATATTAATAGTAAATTAGGGAAAAAAATTAATAATTTTTATGTACACAGAGAGTTTGGATTCTGAGAAGGAAAAAGATATCTCAGCGCAGAAAACTCCACCATGTGCTGTAAAACATAATATAAAATTAGGCCCACATTTTCCAAATACGTGTGGATATACTTAACTTTATTATCTTGAACAGTCACAGGCAGTCAAAAGGTGCAAAGCCTGAGAATCAATGAGGAAGAATTTTACTATTATTATAATGATTTAATTATCACTATTTTAACTTTAGGCTCTGAATTCCCCGTGCTTAGAGCTCATTTGTGTCCTTTTTAATGGTCTAATTTACCTTTAAATGTGAGCAGAAAACCATGTGAGATTTTTCTTGAACACTTTGAAGTCCCAGATTTGAAAGTGTCTCTTTTGCCAGTTATCTGAGGTGAGAATCAGGTCAGCTGTATTGTTTAAACAGCTTTAGTCTGAAAAAGAAGTTTGGTTAAATGAAAAAATAAGATGACATTTTTTGCCATTTATAATGCGAATATTTCTGAGAAACTATCCTCATTCAAGAAAAAGTACCTTTTGTCTCTCATACTTGCCACATGACCTTAGAAAGGACACCATTAGATCATGCCTGGCAAAACATAGCTTATTATTCTTATAACAAATTATTTTCTAGGTGCCAACATTGTGCTGCTTCACAGAATCAGGAAGAGATGGAGACATAGCTCCTGCCATAAGGATTTTACAGTCTAAATACGTAGATCAGACTAATCTACCCTAAAATGCAAAGCATGTTGCTGTGTTTTCATTTTAGCAGGCAACAATGTCTTTGTTGAAATTAATTAGCCTTAGTGGACAGAAAAAGTTAATTTTAAAAAGCCATTTTAGTTAATATAAATAGCACATGGGTCTGATTCCAGGACAAACAGGTACTCAGAAGCTATGAAAAAGTAGCACAGAGTCTGAGGCAGGCTGTAATGGGATGACAAAGAAGAACCAGTTGAAGGCCAAGGACAGAAGTTCAGGCTTGATGTGAGAGATTAAACAAGCAAGGAAGAGAATTGTAGAGGACAGTGATACAGGTCTTGTGCAAATACAAGATCTGTACAGAGATATGTTTTAAATCAAGTGCTAGCAAATCTTCCAAAATATTTTGATTGTCTCTTGAAAATACCATCTTATCTAAGGATAGGATGTGGTTGTGGAGGTGTTAGTAGGTGGTGTTCTTTTAATCAAGTAGGAATATATTTGCAGAATGCATCTGGGGAAACATGCCAGGAATTCCAACCTCCAAACACAATCTTGCAGGTAGTACTTAAAAAAATGGGTGAAATTTTGTCTTGTTTATTTCTTCTTGTGGATTTTGATTACATAAAGTTTCATCAGTCTTTGAATTTTTTTGCCTCCAAATACCTTGAAGAGTTTTGGCTTTATCCAGTTTAAATTCATTTCTCACTTCGGTACATGGGATAAAATCTACTCTACTCCTCAAAATATCTATTTCTATGACTTGTATTAACGAGAAATTAGCTATTATCAAGTATCTCAGACTTAAATAAGTAATGTAGCTTCTGAAAGACTATTGGTGAGTGGTCAAAGCAAATTAAATTAAGAAAATTATCAATAATTTGCACCATTATAAACCGTAAGCCTTGCTTCTATAACAACTGCTTTGTATTAAATTTGTGTGGTATAAGTAGAGCATCTGTTTTAGAAAACACAATATTCCCTAGTTATTAATAAAGCTGGGGCCACTTTAATTGTTTCTGAATGTCAGTATTGTGTTACCCAGTGCCTGCTGTGTTGCATTCAATTCATTTTTAGGCACAAGATCACAAAAACAATTTCAATAAAACCCACAGGGAAACTGGATGTTCAGGTTGAACCTTTGTCCTTAAGCTATAATGTTTTCATCTTTAAAATTCAATCTCCAGAAAAAAGAGGATAGCCTAAAGTGAAATAACAAATCTCTCAGTGGTCGCTTGGGGCCGCGTGGAGTAACATCACCACACATGTTCCTAAGGGTGATCTTAAAAGCCTTTTGCCAAATTTCAAGCCCAAATAAGCTCACTTTTGGTCTCTCAATTCTTTTCTCAGGGCTCTTATTTGTCAAAGAACTAATTATAACACTAAATTTCTAGTGAATGGAAACAGAAATTTTAAGTGCAATGGAGAGTGACAATAATTCTAAAATACTCCAACCACACATAGGATTTGCAGCCCCAGGTTTAGGGGCTACTCTCTAGTTCTTGGACCACTTCAACTGCAGGAGAACCTTAAATTCTCAGACTAAGACTATTATCTTAATTATATTAGGATGAAACAGGCATGTTTTCTGGGCTAAGCAACTTCAAGGAAGTTAAAACAGTTCTGCTGTACTTGTTGTATGAACATCGTAGCCTGGCTTTGCATGTTTTGCATAGATGTATAAATGCCTGTATTTGAAATTCCAATATTCTTTGGAAGTGTTTGAAACTACAGGATGCAAGGATAGCTATAGGACCTGCCTTTGATTGTTGATTTCCACTTTTCTGATTGACAGTTGTTATGCCTTGAGATGGCTAATTCTGATTAGCTCTGAGGCAGCATTTCACCAATAGTTTAATCCTGTTTCTGGAGACAGGATGCTTATGCCATACATCTCATGCCATAAACCAAATTCCTTGGTGTGATTATAGTTGCTAGTTAAAATGCTGCACTTAGCTGCAGCTTGTACCAAATATATAATATTTTTTACTGGCTGCTGTTAAAACAATCTATATAGGTCTGATATTTGACTGTTTGCACATGTGCAATTTTTTCTTAAAAGAATTGAGGTTTTTGCCTGTTGTGGAGGAAAATGTGAAGATATAAAAAGGTGTTGGTGAAAGGTAGAATTGCAAATTATGTAAAATAAGGTCACATGGATCAGTGTATTTGTGACTTGTCTTTTGACATCTAAAGAGAAAGATTCCTCTGAATGTCAGAAATATGGTTTCAAGGGTACAGTGCTTTGATTGTGAAGCCTATGGAGAACTGGCACAAGAAATAGTCTTGTGTTTCTGTTGTCACATGTACTTGAACCTGTAAAATTAAAACTTGATTGGTCCAAGAGGTGTTTGCAGATTGTTCTCCCTGTAGGACTGACCATTGCTGTACATCATTTACTTTGAAGGTCTTTTTTACATATGGTGAACATCTGAAGTCTGTCTTTACAAGGTTTATCCTTCTTTAAACCAGAAGAAACAGAGATGTATTGTGGTCATGCATGACACAGGGTTTTCAGGTGAAATTGTAATTGAACAAAATTCCTATCATTTCATTCCTTGATACACAGTAATTTTGGAGCCTGTTATGCCACTTCTTTGGAGCATGGCTAGAGTATTCAACAAAACACTGACAAATTGAAATGTGATGCACCAGCTGTGCAGCTAAAATATTTGCATAGTTAAAGGTGGGACAGTCACAAACATATGATATTTTCCAGAGAAATCTATTACTATTATTAACTAACTATTAAGTTTATGACTATTATAATGGTCATAAACTTGGACACAGGCTTTGGACACTCCTGTTCTACATACTATTATTCCATTGAATTAGAAAAAAAGAATTTACATTGCTAGTATATTACAGCAATGCTAGTACCACAATATGATCAATTAAACATGCTCAGTGTCTTAATTGTTGTGTGACAAAGGAATAACCCTGAAAAAAGGTATATTATTTTCATTCATTTCCCTTTTGAACTAAAATTGTTCATGCTTTACTCAACCTAAAGGTAACAGTTCTCAAAAAATAAATTATTATATGATTAGTTAACTAATGAAAATAGTGTTATGTAGTCAGGTACTTAAAACATAATTTAATGCAGAGGTAACAAGACGATGTTCAGACTGTCAGACTAAGCTCCTGTTTTCTCAGCTGTTACATGTTCATTTGTGTAAGCTGTAACATGTCATTGATTCACTGCCATTGAAACCAAAAGCCAGATTTTTATTGATATTCAAGGTGGGTAGAGCTGAAAAATCTGAACATTTACTACACCTTTGAGAAAATTATCTTAATTAAATTACAGAGTTCCATCACAATATGTGGAATAAGCCACTACCAAAATCCTATATGAAACATAACTGTGAATTTCCTACAGAGAAAAAATATAGTTTAATGTTATTTACTCATACAGATTGTCTTGCCTCTGTCATAAGTAATAAACTGTGCCTTTTGCCTGTTAAAAAGGCAAAATAGGAACTATATTAGGAAGTATTTTAGAAATACATAATTTAAATACACATTTTGGGTTTTGGCTACTTAATTTTACCAGAACAGTTTCAGTGGCCAATGACATATAGATTTCTATAACTTCAATATGATTTTGTTTTCCTCTGATATATTGTCTTTTTAAATTTATCACCATATTGGAGAACAATTAAAAAATATAAATACTTGCTGATGAGTAACTTCAGGGTACACTTTGTGAGTTTTATACTAAGAGTAAATATTTACCATCTATGGTTTTGTTATAAGAATGCCATCTACTAAGGGTATTTTATTGATCTTGGCTTAGTAGTGTTTTCCTCTAACTATTCTTTCTTGCTTTAAACATTTTTCAAACTGTTCACACTTTACCTTAGCTCAAAAAAAAAAAGATACAGAAAATTTGTGCTAATTGGAAAAATATGATTCCTCCACTGGTGTTTTCATATTGATAGAACTTGTATAAGCCAGTGCAATCTCTAAGGTTTAGAATTGTGTATGAGGTCTGTCAATAGCTAGGATTGTATGGGTACTGAGAAAAACGGCAAGCAAAGTTCCAGTTTCATACCTCTGATACAGAAGGATGTAGAGTTTTCTGCCAGAACAGAATTCACTTTATAATGTTTGACCACAATACTTTCATTAAACTCCATTCTTGCAACTGTAGATGTAAATGCTTCACTTCAAATACATCCTTCTGGTCTCCCAGAAAGTAATGGAACTTTTCAATTGTTTAAGGGCCTGTTTTTTTACAGGGATGAAGCCTAAATTTTCACACAAGACCTCCTTCTGTACAGATAAAAAGCACAGTAGAATACACAATAAAATGGAATGAGAGCATGAAGTGGTTTCAAAGTCAATCACGAAGTCTTTAAGATCATCTGGATATTCAAATGCATCCAGGAGACAATGCTCTAATGCATTGAATCTTCTCATTCTGTGACCAGCAGGCAGCAACATACATTTTCTCCTACAACTTCTGTTAAAGTTACCTACCATCCTTATACTTCAAGAACTTAGACCGGAAAATCTACTGGCATGTTTACCCATGAAGAATAAACAAACAAACCCCACAAGCCTGCCTTCAGCAGAGGAAGAGAAAACATATGCCTTGCAGTGACACAGCGGCGTAAGCTTCAGTTCCAGTAGTTGGGTGGGGGTGTACATGAGGACCTTGTAGGTGCCTGGGTTAGAGTATCCCCAAGACAATTTAATAATGGAATTTGGATCAGTGCTGTGCATTCCAAGAACAAAATAAATTACTCTTAGTTGTTTTCATGACTACCAGGGACCATTTCTAGTGGGGATTTTTTTTTCTACTCAGAAAAAGTATGAATTGCATTAGAGACTTTAAAATTAATCTCAATTTCCCTTCAATTTGGTGACAGAATTTTAACAAGTTGTTTCCAGGAACCCTTGAGAGTTTCCCTCAGGATCTCATTGTGTTAAAAACTTAGATATATCCCTGCAAGTACTGTGGAATTTAAAAATAAAGTTATAAGCATTTTAAAATTGGTTTTGGTACGTCACCACTATTAAAGTTTCTATTAGTTTTTTATTATATGTAATTCCCCTGTAGCACCATGGAGTTGTCTAATAACAAATTTACTCTTCTCTATTATAAATTGTATGGGATAAAGTTGAGAACAATAATGTAATGTAAATCTTTCTATTCTGTTTTTTGCAACTTCCTCAAAAGTTTTTTTAAATTTCTTGATTTTGTTGGTTTTGCTTAAATTTTCGCACTTACTTGTACCATACTTCATAGAGGCATTTTTGTTAACCATGCTAACTTTAATGTTTTGGATAACAGACCCCTATGAAAGCTGTACCTTTCAGAAAGTTGTTCTCATTCAGGTTCAATGCATAAAGTTTTTTAGCATTGTATGTAAATTCTTCCTCTCTAAGGCCACTCCCTTTCATTATTTTCATATAAACCATGGCTTCTTTCAAGCTCCAAACTGACCATAAATTCCCTAGTTTAGTCTCCTATGCCAGAGAATTTCCATTAGGAGTCTTTTCAGTTTCTATTTCAGAGGGAAATGAGGCAGATGATCTGTGTCAGGGAGAATTTATTGTAGATAGCAGTCTGTTAGGGGTGTTCTTAAACTGAGAGCTTTGCTATCTGAATAGTTAAATATTTCTCATTTTTGCTCAGACTAGTGTAAAAACCAATTTGCACAGAATAATTTTTTCAGTTATGAACTAACACAAAAAATATTTTGTGCTTTGTTTCAGGTTAGTGCAGGAACAGCACTCATATTTAGTTTATGAAGGCTGAATTATTTCAGCACCCCCTTCATATTTCTTTATAATACTAATAAATACAAATACTGTGGAAGAGCTATCATGCTGACTGTGGTGAGGATAAACTTGATTAGTGGGAAGAAAATGGTCTACAGCATAGATTGGCTCATAATTAGAATAGAAAAATACTCAAGGAAAAGACACTGTAGGGACAAGAATTGTATACTGACCAGAGACTTTTGATAAATGTTTAAAATCTTGTAAAAGAAAAGAAAACTCATCGTTATGCTGGAAAATAAAATGCAGGTTTATGATGTTGGTGTAATAATTTTCCTGTGGGTAAAAGAATTTCAGATGCTAGTAAACTGGGAAGTTGAGGCAAAAAAAGTACTTCCAAAGTTCGCAGGCTTCAGGGTCACTAAAAATACAATATTTGTAAAGCAGCTATAAAATATTTGGTATGTGAGTGAATCAAAAAGGAGCTAACAGAGCAATTATAGCTGGACCAGAGAATTTGAAGGAGGAAGAGAGTGTGCTTGCTAAATCTTGAAAATAAAAAAAAAATTAAAAAAGAGGAAGTCAAGTATAAGGGAAATCAGATATTATTTCTTCCTGGTCTCTTGCCAAACACCCCATTGAAGAGGCAAACCTTTATTCCAGTAAAGAAAGTTTTCTTGCCAAAAATATGGAGGTGGCTACCTTGCTCCCAACCAAGCTGAGAATGAATTATGAAAATAAAACTTACATCTACTGGGACCTTCAGTCATCTGTTACAAAATGTTGAAAATGACTTAATTCAGGAAGATCTGGATTCTAGCTCAGGCTCAGAGGAAACTTGAGGGCTTTATGGCTTCCTTTTTTTCTATCAAGTTTTATAGCCCATATTTGTAGTAAAATAATGTTGTTTGAAGTTTGTATGTTTCATGGGAGTGGTGCCTTGAAGAAGTTATTTCAGTTAAATGGCACCAGATGGAGTATTTAGTTTGTGACAGGATTCCACTGTTTAGCTTGAAATTATGTTCTTTATTTCATGGCTTTATGGTATCAACAGCTATTCTAATGGCATATATTCTTGCTCAGCCCCTTGGAAAAATGGGATAAAATGCATATTGAATCAATTTGGGGAGAAAAAAAGCTATGGTTAGACAATAACATAGAGGATTTTCTTTACTATGAGGTTTCATAACTTCATATCTGAGTATGAATTAATTTTCAGTTCAAAAGTATGTCCTGGTTCTCTTTGTACTATATTAAAATCCCCAGATACCTAGTTGATACAGAATAAATCCTCAAAAGCAACAATAATGATTAACGTTTATTATGAGAGCAAAATTATTTCTGTACAAATAGTGGGAGTCAGCACTTAATTTTATTTTTTTTTAATTTGCCACCTTTCTTTATGCTGGTATCATCTATATTTTACATTCTCCCTTTTGCAGGAAAAATAAAAGCCCAAAGAAGATAGGAAGAAGCTTATCAATATTTAGTTGCAAGACAATGATATTGCTACTAATTGTGACACTGACTTTTAACAACTCATTGTCCAAAAGTAACTGGTGAGAGAGAGAAGGCAGATGTGGAATAAAAATTATGAGCCATAGAACAGAAATGAAAAATGTCACAAATTATTTTAGGAGTGAGAGGTCATCTGTGTAAGAGGGCAGCCCTTCAGAAACAGAAAGCACAGCCATAAAAATGAAAGTGTAAGTGATTTTATCTTCCTTGGAGGAGACTGGGCTCCTCAGCCAGTGTAAGTAGTGGTAAAGACTCTGAAGTGGGAAGATAAACATGTAGGAGATTTTATCTTTGCTAGGAAAAAAAACAAAGAATCTGAGGACTTCTAGTAATAAGAAAGACTCTGAAAAGGAGACAGAAATCAAATTTCTTGTTTTGTATGCTTTACTCAATACACTTTCTAAATATTTGTATCATCTAGTATTAGAGAGGTTGTGCTCTAAATAAAAGGGAGAGGAAAAATGACACAACAAACAAACAAACAATAAAAAAAAGAGTAAAGAACGATTTTAAACTTTCAGATTATCTCCAGTGGTTAAGCAAACCCAGTCACAAGTCATTAGGACATCACCAGGGTGTGAGCAGGTAGAAAGAGTTTGACAAGAAAGCAAATGGGAAGGTTTGAGACATCTCATGTCCTGGTTCTGCCCAGGACAGGATTCATTTTGTCATTAGCCAGGAGGGGCTTGGCTAGGACGAGGAGGGTGTTTTATGCCACCTCAGGGCATGTGCAGGGGGCAGGAGGGGAAGAAGCCCGTTCTGGTCAGGTAGTGTGGAGCTGACACTCAGGTACTGCTGGGCTCTGCACACTGAACACTCCTGTGTGAACTGTTTGCTTCTCTTGTACACTCTGTTATTGGTATCGTCACTGTTACTTTTCGTTTCTTTTTTCATTGTTGTTTCCAGTAAACTCTTCTTATCTCAGCCTGTGATATTTACCTTTTGTGCCTCCAATTCTCTCCAGAAGAAGAGGGAATGGAATGGGGAAGTGAGCTAGTGGTACATGGTTTGGAGAGTTTCAGTGGGAAGATTAAACCGGGGAGCATCATTCCTGCACCAGAACATCTCATCACTTATTTTAGGATACAGGAGAGTTAGATTATAGAACACTAGCTCAGCTGAGGCAAATATAGCCAGGGTTGTGGGTTGAATCCCTGTATGGACATTCACTTAAGAGGAGTTGGACTTGATGATCTTTGTGGGTCCCTTCCAACTCAGAATAACCTGTGAAACCCAAGTAGAAGTCCACATGGTACAAGGATTTACCTTCTCAGACACTTTAGAAATCTTTTGGTCCTGTCTGTCTCCAGGTAGTGTGCCTAAATCACTTTTAAAATTGAGAAAAGGCACTCAGACATTCCTTAAAGTTTTGCTCCAAGTCAGTCACATCTTTTAAAAACAAAAAGAATATCTTGATTTGTAACCAGAAACACTTTGAGACCAAGAGGAAATTCTGGAATAATCACATACTCCCTGAAAGTAGAACTCTTCTGCAAGAAAATCAGATTCCTGCCAGAGCTCAGTTCAGGTTTCCAGTTAATTTGAGGTGTGGCACACTGCAGAAAGTAAGATTTATAGGAATTCCTTCACACATTTTAAATATATAGCAAAATTCTACGAGCAGTCAACCCACGCCTTCTTTTTCAGTAACAGAGATATTAAAGAGACATTGTAATGTATATTTTATTTTTCCAATAAAATTATTTCAAATATATCCATTATTACTAATTGCTTATTCATAACTTTCTCAAACAGGTAGTAATTTTTATACCTTCATTAGCTGAAAAGAAAGAAATAGTAACAATGTATATGAAAACTAGAATGAAGTAATGTTGGTAAGAACTAAAAAGAAAATATTTAACTTTATGAAGGAATTGCTGCTGCTATAGTGTCTTTGAAAAATGGCAGATAAATAATCACAATTATGACAAGATTATAGAGATCAAGATATTTCTATTTTGCCCTACCTCAGCTCTAAGTTCTAGTGTTCTCTAAACACCAAGGCCAAGCTGTAGTTTTCCGACTGGTTCTTCCCACACATCTGGAGAAACCAAACCAAAAAATTCAACCAACCAGCAAAACAAAGAAAACTAAAAACAAATAAACAAACAAAACAAAACCCAAAATCAAATAAAACAATATATAAACAAATAAAAAACTCCCAAAGCCCAAAAAAACCAAGAAAAACAAAACCCCATGAAGCAAAAACCCAAAACAAAACAAACAAAAACCCCTACAGAAACCAAAATTAACAAACCCCACCTAAAAAAGCAAGCTGATGAAAAAAATCCCTGAAGTATCAACAAAGAAAATCCTTGGTTTCAATAATCTCATCTAGGTAGTCCTAGTTTTTATTTTAAAGATACCTTATTCATTTAGTGCTCCTCTTTCCAGCAATGTCTTGACTATTTTTTTAAGAAATAGATCTTTATGAAGCATAGCAGAACCCTTCTTCGCTGAAATGTTATGAAAAAGGATCTCTGTGGACATGATGGTTAAAGAGCTGAGCAAATACCCACTCTTGAATCAGTGATCAACTGCAGTGCTCATTGCACTGATCACCTTTCACGCCATGAGTCCTGTGTCATTCCCTGCTTTTGCCATGCCCAGTTTGGGACACCATTTAATCTTCAGCTCATGGACACTCAGGCAGTTTTTCCTTTCCATCAGAGTTGCAGAGCATTTGTTTGAAATGCCTAGTGAGCCATGAACCATTAACAACCCACACTCCACATCTGGAAGACCATCTAGATCAATAATCCTTTCCGTTATTCTAGAGGAAAAAGGGTCTACTTTTCCTAAGAGTTATCTTCATGACAATATTATACCCACATACACAGCTTTGTTTTTGAATGTTATCGTGACTTTTGCCACTATTTATTCTGCTTTATATTTCTTTAACTTTCACAATCCCGTCACAGCCTAATCTTTTGGCTAGATCTGTGTTCATGTTTCCTGTAGTGTTTTCATCTCTTCATGTCCTTGAAATCTTTGTGAAATATCTGGATTTACGTTTGAGAAATTATTTTTCATTTTTCAGTTCTGTAGTGAAGACCTCAGAGAAGTTCTTTACTGCCAAATACAGTACATGTTGTATTAGCTCCCAATGAGAGTTCATACAAAAATGTATATATTTCTATATAAATATATATATAATGCATATAAATGAAAACAGTAGAAGTGGAACAAATAACACTGCTTACTCTTTACTATTTCATCCTTTAATAGCTCAGCTGTTTTCTCTTTTTTCTTATAAGTAATCACCTTTCCCATCTGAAACAAATTAACTCCTGGGGAGGATATGTTCTGAGAGCTTTCATATGGTCCTTGTTACCAGGGAAACTACTTCTTTTGTCAGTATGTGTTCTGAAGCTCACAGACAGTGTAGATTGCTTTGTAACATCAGATGACAAGAGACAGCAAGGGCCAACTAGTTTGCATGTGGTTTCTGAGCAAAAAAAATAATTAGAGACTCTCACAACACTGGCCAACATTACTTATCCTGGACAGCTCTTCAAAACAGAGGTGTGCAAAGTAGTGTGGTTTATCTATGTATTCAGCTTCCTGCCGGTTGATGGAACAAATATTGTCCTGGGGGCAGGTGGGTGGGGGGGTGCAGCGTGGAGCATCTGTCGGTGCTGGAGAGTCCTCTGCCGGGGACAGAGTGCCAGGCAGCTGCTGGACACTGCAGGGTCCAGGTTTAAGAGTTCTGGAAGAAGCCACCAGAGGAAACCACTTCCCTTTGAGCAGGCTCTGCCTGGGTAGGTGTATCTCATTTTGAAAGTGGTTTGTAACACTTATTTTGTTTTTGTCACGACACTGTATGTAATTTTCCAAATTATTAAGCCTAAGGCTTCCAGTTTCTAATGGAACATAGTACCTGAGAGCATCTCTTTCTGATGAAAAATGTGAGGGCTTTGAAAAGATGGTCTGCTTTTTTTATTTTCAGCAAACAAATCCAACAGGTACAATGGGGAAGTAAAGCAAAGCAATGCATGTACTTCATGATAATTACTGTTGCTTCATAAGCTTCTCTGATTTACATTTTTAATCTGTAATGAGCTCAATGCCCACATTGGATTGTGGGAGGTATTGGATTTAAAGTGACTACCAAACAGGATACAGAGTTGAGCCAATAATGAGAAATATCAGCGCCATTAATGGCTCCTGAGATCTCAGGCTTCTGTTTTCAAACGTGTGTTAGTAACAAGGCTCAGCGTACATCTTATGTCTTTACCAGTCTGGTTTTTTAACCATGTTACCATGCCTAGCATTTTATCCACAGAAAATAGTTTGTTTTAGAAGTGAAGAAAGAATAGATTAATGAAGTTAGAGCATTTGCTTTGTTAAGGACCTTTTTAGGAAAGAAAAAAAAAAGGAAAATAGAAAAAAAATCATCTGGATAATCCATTTTCATTCTTTAGAAGACTTTAATAATAAAACCAGAAATGCTGGCTGCAGAAGTGGAAGTATCAGTTTAGCTTTAATCATAATTATTGCACCATTGTTACAATAGTCCTGACAAGTTGGAGTTCAGTCTTTTTTGAAAGCCATGCGTGAATATAACTGAAGTTTCAGTCAGAAACACCTAACCATGAATACTGGCTATGAGAACAGGTCACAGAAAATGTAGCACATTGACAACAGACATCAAACAGTCTGCTTTGGAAAGCATCTGCGCTATTAATCTGAGCAGATCACCAGGTAATGGCTATTCAACAAGCTGAATACAGTCAAGAAGGATAAATCATAGACAGCAAGCTGAGTGAAATAACTGAGATCATAGAAATGGCAGAACAAGTGATAAAAAAACCACTGCTTTTACTTGCCTGGCACCAGATGCATTAAATCCTAACAGGAAAGCAAAGTTCCTAAACCAGAACCATACAGCCTAAACAGAATTTTTATGCATATGATGAGAGTTATTCAAAGAAAGCCAGCATGACTGGATGACAAATTTATGAATCTATTTGGTATAATGGGGCATAAATATTTTCTTGGGATTGTTTTTGAGCAGTACAAACACTTTTCTATATGATGTTTATGTTTCTCCAAGGTACGTTCAGTGGGCCTGATGCAGCAAAAAATACAGACATGTTCTTACATCTCATAACTATATGCACAGGAAGTTTTAGATAAACTCTGATTTGCATCTGCTTCCAGCGGGACATAAACAAATGCCTCTTTTTTTGTGAAAACAGAAATTATTTCACTTTCTGCTAAAATAACAAACATGTGACAAATAAAATACTCCCCTTGGGACACTGGGCAAAAATCTGAAGTAAAAGGGTCTAAAGCATATGAGAAGCTCAGGTGAGCTTTCCCTTGGATTCTGCAAAATCTGTTTTCAGGTTGGGTTTGTAGCTAGCAGGTCCTGCAGGAGTTCTGCAAAAGCAGAGCATTTAGACCCTGAGGGAAGAGAGGAAGCTCTTCCCAATCTCTTTCAACAGTGGTTTCCCTTGTCAATTAAAAGGATGCCAGCTACTGTCAGCTAGGAGTCTGTCAAGCCCTTAGTGTAAGATGCCTGAAGGGAGGATGCAGATTAAAGCCGTGTAAGAAAAACAGATGTTAGAGCACGAACTAGAGATGTTCTGAAATTCAAAGAGGTTGTTCTGCCTTAATGTGCTTAATTACAGAATTCCTTGTTGCTGTCATTAAAATTGAACCCTGCTGTTAGCTCATTCATCTATGCTCCAATTTCCATTAAAAAATTTCAGTTCTCTTAGGGGTGGTAGGACCACCTAGATTTGCCAATCCCTGAGATGTTACATGAATAGGGGAAAAAATATTCTCTTTATAATTCTGAACTATTCAGTGATCAATGTAAAAAAGAAGTCCAGTGCTTAAATTCCAGGACTAGGGATTAGATGATCTAGATTTTATTACATTAGATAGATCTGTGATGAAAACCCAGCTCCCTTGAAAACCTTGAAAGTCTGGCTATTAACTTCAAACAACCCACGATTTCTCCCTCACTGTTAAATTCAGGTCAGCCTTTTGAAAAGGCCTAAGAACTACTACTAAGAACACACAGCATCCCAAATATGAAGCATTCAGCACCAGTGAACTTCTCTTTGCATATTCTGTACCCATTTTTTTTGTAATCTCATAATATGCAGAAAATAAGAAATTATTTTAGGTTTTATTGAGAAGTTTTGCTTACTGATATTGAATCATTAATCAATGAAAATAATAATAACAATAATAATACTATAAGAAAATATATTAAAAACTGCATTAACTGTGATTAATCTTCTTGTGCTTCCTCTCTTCCCGAGTGAGGTCAAAATTGCATTTTCAGTTTTCTACATAAACTTCTAGTTTTCGAGTTACATTAAGTTATAGAATGTAAAAGGGTGCATTTTGTTGAAATCATTCTCTCTAAAATATATTTGAAAACTACACTGAAGAAATCCTTTCCATAAAATTAATACTGGTTTATTTTTTAGGGAATTTAAAAAAGAAACCCACAAATTTTTTTTTTTCTGAATCTTGTTAAAACAACAGGTTTTTTAAAAAATCCAACTTTTTTCTGGAAATATTTTCTATATATACAGTCATAGAATAATTTAGGTTGGAAAAGGCCTCCAAGATCAAGTCCCAATGCTAAACCAGAACTACTAAATGCACACAAAACCATGTCCCTAAGTGCCACATCTACATGACTTTTAAACACTTCTAGGATTGGTGACTTCACTACTTTCACTGGTAGCCTGTTCCAAAGCTTGACAACCCTTTCCATGAAGAAATTTTTCCTAATGTCAAGTTTAAACCTTCCATGGTCTTCCCTGGGCCTCCTTTTCTCCAGACAGAAGAGCCTCATCTCTCTCAGCTGTTCCTCATAAGACTTGTGCTCCAGACCCTTCACCAGCTTCATTGCCCTTCTCTGTCTTTCTTGTAGTGGCAGGCCCAGAACTGAACAGGATTTGAGGTGTGGCCTCACCAGGGCAGAGTACAGGGGACAATCCCTGCCCTAGTCCTGCTGGCCACACCATTGCTGATACACAACAGGATGCCATGGACATTCTTGGACCCCTGGGCACAGCTGGATCATGTTCAGCTGCTGTTGCAGCATCCCCAGATCTTTTTCTTCTGGATGGTTTTTCAGCTGCTCTGCCCCTAGCCTGTTGTGCTGCCTTGGGTTGTTGGGACACAAGGCAGGACCCAGCACTTTGTCTTGTTGAACCTCTTACAGCTGGCCTGTGCCCATTGATTCAGCTTGTCCACATCCCTCTGTAGAGCTTTCCTGCTCTCCAGCAGATCAGCCCATCTATAAACTGAATATGGGTGTCCTTGATCCCCTCACCAAGATCATTGATAAAGATGTTAAACAGGACCGACCCCAGAAATGAGCCCTCAGAAACATCACTAGTGACTGGCTGCCAAAGGGCTATTTACAAGCAAGCAGCATACCCAGAGAGAATAACCCCAGCTGCTTTGAGTCATAAGAAAAAGAAAGGGAAATCAAGGACAATATAAACCTAACATTGCAAATTTCCAGAAAACAGTGTAAAAACACTCAGGATTTATTTTTGCTGAATAAATATTTCAATCCAATATAGACATGAAAAGGTCAAACTTGCTCCTCCAGGAAGCCAAGGAACAATCTGAGTTTCCTTTTCAGGTTCTGAATAAAGTTATGTAAAGATGTCTTCAAATGTGGTTAAGGACGAGAGAGAGGAACACCCATTCCTGTGGAGCTACTCTTTGGAAGAAGACTGGAGCTCCTGAAGGAACTTGGATGGACTTCTACATGCCAGAAGTTATGAGTCGTGTCTGAGACAGAGTGAACCTGAAGAGACTGGAGAAAAATGCTGCTAGAGCCACAGAACCACAAGTATTTGTGTCCATTTAATATAAATATCTGTTTAAAAACACTGATACCAAAAAACAGAATTATATTGTCTAAGAACAGCATTATCATAATGTGCTACTCACTTTTTCACAGAACAAACTCAATAATTTTATAGAATTATATTTAACTTTATAAACTTCTTAAATAAACTTTTATAAACTTTTAAAATAAACTTTTTATTAAGTTTATAACTTTTTAAACTTGTTCCTCATAGAACATTCACTCAAATATTATGAATAATTTTTACTCTTATTGAAGATTGCTTTGCAGTTCTCCCGACTCATTCTGATTAAGGAAAAAGGCTGCATGGTGTCACATTTAAAGGAATTTGGTGGTTTTTATTAAAGAATCTAAATAACTGACAAATAAAGAACCTAAATACTCTTAAAGAGATGACATTCATTGTTATATATTAAAAAAAATGATCAAGATTTCAAATGTTCTCTGTACTTAATATTAGGAGCAAGAACTAAATATTTCTGGAGATCTTTTAGGAACCTCAAAGGAAGCAAAGCATTGCATGTCACTTGCACTATGTGAGCCAATTACTTTTGAAAATCAGATTTTTTTAGCACTCTCCATATATCACAGTGAGTCTTACCTGTGACTGGGTATTGTAAACGATCTGTTTTGGTTAGCATTCCTACCAGCAAACCGTGTGCTGAGGAGTCAGAACAGCAAGGTTAGTTAGCAAAGGAGTCAAAGCAGAATATCCTGAAAATTTACATATTCCAGTATATCTTGAAAATTCAGATATTATTAGAAACATATGAGGGACAATTTCCACAGCTTGTTGTCACAAAAAATTACAATTGCTGTTTCAGGAACCAGGTTACCGAAGGAAATTTCAGACTGTTTATTTATTCTTTAGTTGAAGTATAACTTAAAATTATTTTGGACTGGACTATTTGAAGAAATATGACATATTTGGATGGCAGTGCCCCTTGAACAATGGCCAGAGTGTTTTTCTGGGAGAAAAATACACAGAACACAGCAGGAGTCACACTGAGCACTGGTCAATGGCAGCTTGAGACAGATATTCAAAGTATTTATCAGGTAGCTTAAAGAAAATGGAAAGAAAATGAGGAATCGCCATAGCATCAGAAATCTTTATTTTAACAGATCACTGGGTATCATCGCTTGACTATGTATTCCATGCCAATGCCTTCAGACAAAACTCCAAGGCAATTGTAAAGAAGGCACAAAAAGGAAAGGTTATATGCATAAAATCCACAGACATCCTCTTCAAAAACCCATCCCACCAAACTCAAAACCTTATAATTGTAGCTAACTCCCAGCATATCTGGTTGAAATCAGAACAGATCTGTACCCTACCTGCAGAACAGCTTCCAGATATGCCCTTCCAACAGCATGTCTGAACAAATCATATCAGTTTTTCCACTCTGCACCAGGAAATTTATTAGCAGAGCACCATAATGGATTTTAAAACTTATGTTAGCTATGGAAAAAAGAATTGGGGTTTTTTTGGGTTGTATTAGGGCCTTCAGGACAGATATTTTGCATAAAATCTAAAGGTGCTTTCAGTAGTAAAATATCCCAGGATCAAGTCATTACTTCAGACATGACATTGGTCCATCTTTGTATCATTTCTGTACATCTCTGCACATATCTGAAAAATCTGTGAGTTGGTCTGCCTCAGTAGATACAATGCTGAATTTTTCAAGTGATCTCAGTGAACATTTTCTTGTTATGGTCCGTGAACAAAGCAATATATTTCCTTCTTTGGTGTTTAAGAATCTGCAAAGGTTAGTCAAAAGGAGGGAGAAGGAGAGTCATTCATTTCTAAAGACACCAATAATAAAAATGATTAAATGAAAAACATAGCTACTTTTAATTGTGTCTTCTCTGCTTAAGTGACATCTGTAACATTTTCATTAACAAAGCTAAATATACCTTGAAAAAAAAAGAAACAGGAGAAGAATGTTTAAAATTGTGTGTTAGTAGAACAGGTCATTTAGTTATAAGAATGTATTCTACAAATCTGGAAATTCATTCACTGATGCTATTAACATTGTTTAAACTGCTAAAATATGGTGTAAATATTTTCAGCATTGACAAACCAAAAGAGAAATATTTTCTTCACTTTTTTTTCTGCATTCCAGCTTTCATGAATCTGCCCAAGTACAACTTAGAATAGAAGAGGGCTTAGGAAGGGTCCTTACTTTACATCAAAGTCCTTCAATTTATACTCCATTATTTCTTATAAGATGTGGCCTGTTACCTCAAAAATAAATTAATCCTGATTTTTACTTTATAATTTTCCAATAGTTAAAATAAAATAGCTGAAATAATTTTTCATCAACTTTCTTGCTAGAAGTAATTTTTCTTCTAAAAGTATATATTTTTTTCCTAGAACAACAAACCACTCCCAAATTTTATGTCACTTCATATCTTAAAAGTACTTCTGTAACTAGTGTACTTTCAACATCTTAAACCAGCAAAGCTGCAGTACATTTGATCAATCCTTGTTACAAAGATACATTCATCAATGAATAAATATCAATAAAGTAAATATTTCAACATCTGAAGATTTTCTGTGAAAGACATGATCCTAAGACATTAAAACTTATGGAAATTATTTAGTCAGAGTGAGAGCAAGGTACCTGCCCCACGTTTCCCATCTTATCCTAAGCTCTACCCAGTAGTCATTTCTTCTGTTTTAAACCACGAGAAACTGGCTGTGGTAGGCACTGACGATTCCACCACGCGCATCCCAACAGAGAGAGTTTCCTCAGAAACAAATAGGCCTTACAAAACTTGCAGCTGCAAACAGCCAACTCCAGTCTTCTTTACCCCTACTCCCAAAGGTTCCTCAAACTCTCTGCTCTGCCTCACCTCCTCACACTCCTGTTTGTCTCCTGGCAACATTTGGCTGGGCAGGTTGCATAGTGTCAGCCCTGTTTAGTTTCCCAGGCGGGCACCAACAGGGCAGAAATGTGCCAGCATCTCTGGTGTAGAGAGATGGGAGGAAGCCTTAAAACCTTATAATTTTCAGAAGACTTACATGAAATTAATGTTTTTGGCATTTCTGCACTTTTATAAAATTGGCTGAAATTACTGGATGTATTCAGAAGCCCTCACAGGAATGACATATGTCCACCCAGGTTTCATTCAGACGTACGGTGCTACTTTAAATCCCTTTTTCTTCTTCATGCCTAATAGTATCACAGGCTTCATAACCCACATGTATGCTGCCAGGGAGGTCTGCTAAATAATGTCCTGTCTGAACAGGAGCTGCATGATGAGTTATATAGTGTTCTGAATAACATATAGGAAATGTTACTGTAATAGTGGACTTCATTGCATATAGATGTAGATCTACAAACAGTGATATGTAGACAACTTTCTCCAAACCCAATTTTCTAACCAGGTCATCTGTCCTCTTGTTGCTCTTACCAAGCAGAGTTCTGATACCTATTCCAGTATATATGATGCAGTACTTCCATGTGATTCAATGAATGTGTAATAAGCAATGAGAGCAGATTCAGACTCTCTGTATTTTTAATGAACAGTATTAGAAAGATCACCGTTAAATTCCTAAATGAAATACTCAGGTTTGACCCTCTTCAACTCATAGGTAAAATACCCTTCAAATTCACAGAGTCCTTGGATTTTGTCCATAATCCATACTTAATTTCACCAAATGCTCTTCAACAAGTAAATCAAGTCAGAAAATTCCAAGTAATTGATTCTCTAGACAAGACTTAATGGAAAGAAGAAAACAGACTACTTGAAGTTGTTGTTTGGTTTTTTATATATATTTTTTCAAATATTTGAAACTTATTAAGGGTTTGCACTATTAAACTTTTCAATATAGTGAAATCCTGAATACAATGCACCTTTCACTAAAGCCTGGAGATTTAAACCTGCAGATACATCTCACTGTATAAATACACTGCAGCCTGGTAAAACTGAAGAGTCATAATTCACTTGCATCAGCCACAGGAAGCATTTGAGAGGCATTTCAAGCTAAATGGGATGTACATGGGATGGGTCAACAGTTTTCCTTAACCTCTTCAGGCATAGCGTTGGACTATGATACAGTGACCACAGAAAAATGCTGAGTTTTGTTGTAGGATGATAAGCTGAGGCTGTTTGCTCTGTGTAAATGAATAAATGGCCATCTGAAAGAGAGCATTTTGTGTTCTACTGAGGGGCTTCCTTGTTGGCTTGTAGTCCCTTCTGCATTGCTGCACCTCTCCAGGTGAGCTTTCCCATTATCTCTTCCAGCTGTGTTTTCCTCCATAGGAAAGAAAACTCATCCCGGTGTTCTGCATGAAGGCACCTCTCTGAGTGGCCGAAGGTGGTGAGCACATCCTTTCCAACAGAGTTTCGTGAAGCTTTCGGAGAAGATTTCTCGAAGATGAAGATGGTGCTGGCTTCCTGGGGACACAACTAGCATCTGGCGGTCCGCCCAAGGGTCCCACTGCAGCCCGACGAGCACCACTAGGTGTCAGCGCAGCCCCGAGAATTGCAAATCTATTAAGTGACGCAGGGACAACGGTGTAATTAGCAAAAATAGTTTAAAATGTGTTTCTCTTTCATTCTTATTGCTTTTAAAACCCTTTTGTGTTTTAAGTCCTTTTCTTCCCCTACCCCCCTTTTTAATTTTCAAAATGTGGTAGTCCAAGGCACTCATGGCACTTTTTGTAGGCTAGCTATGTCAGAGCTAATGTCATGTTACCATAACTTGATCTTTGCTTTCACTCAGACTGAAACTTATTCCATAAAACTTGCAGAATCAAGCACAAAGCAGAAGCATTAAGCACACACAGCAATCCTACTTGAACATATTTCCTTAAAATTTTAAGTACACTCTTTTTTTTTTGACTCGGTGTAATAATCTGTTATCTTTTTTCATGCATGTTGCACAGATTTCATGCATGAGTGGAAAGGATGGATGATTTATTAGGAGAGTTCTATTCATCATCCCAAGCAAATTTGTGTTTGAAATTGATATGTACTTAAAGAAATACAATATCTCAGGTCACAGTTATGAAAATACATTTCTGGTTGCAGCTTCATTAAAGGTTTTCTTTTTAAAAAATACGAGCAATAGAGATCTTAGCTGTTGCTTGTCTTTGCATTCTACATAAAAGATTATACTAATGAATGATTTTACCAGAATAATTTTCTACAGCTTCTGTTCCTGCCTTTGTATCGATTTCCATTATTCATCCATAATTATGGTACAGAGTGTTATAAAATGAGATTTGATTTTGAAACATTGCTTGTAACTGGTGACCCTTCAAAGTTTGAAAAACTGAGGAATCAGTTTAATTACATTAGTCTGTCATCAAATATTTTTTGGAAATATTTTTAGTAGGACTTGAAAACCCATTAAAATATGATTAAATTGTGGGGCCTGTAGTTCTGCTCTAATTAACATCTCCTTGCTGTAATGATAAATCACCATTCAATATAGCGGTGAGGATATTTCTAAATTGTAAGCTCTGAATAATTTGAATGTTGCTGCCAAGATACAGCCACCCAAATTAATAGAAAGCTGATTGATGACACTTTCCCTGAATAGAGTGCTGAAAGTAGGAGCAAAACCTCTGTGAGTTAATGAGATGGCCTCTCTTCCTTCAAGAAATTCTTGTGGTGTAAAAGTCAGAGGTTTTGTTTAGAGACTGGCCAAGTCATGGTGATGTTTTACTTCCAAAGAGCAGGTCAGTGGTAGATGTTAAGACAATCTATTAAACTTCTGTTCTTCTTCTCCTTTTTATTATTATTTTTTTATATAATTTAAGCCTCACAATGAACAGCAAGCTAATATGGAAAAGCTGGATAGTTCTTATGAACCCCTCAAACCACTGACATAGATTTTTCTCTGGGTAGTTGGAAATCTTTGTGTCCTTGTGCTTACTGTCCTGAAATACAGCCACTGAACTGAGAAGAAGCTGCATTTTCTACTCTTGCATACTTTCATTATTTTACTTTTACACCATGAAAGATTGTTGCTTTTTTTTTAAGGGCTTGGAAATCTTGGTTATTTCATCTATATCAAAATATTAGATATTTTCACTTTAAAAATTACATTTAAGCATTAAATAAAAAAAATAATATTAAAAATTATTAACCAGTCTGTCTGTTCTGAACATGTAAAGATGTGGAGTAAAAACTTTTGTTCATTGAAATAAAAAAATTCTTTGATGTGCTCTGCACTGATCATTACCATTTAGGAGGGGCTTTGTGGTAATAACAGATATTTCTAGGAAAACATCAGTTCAGTGCTCAGAAGCTGTGAAGAAGCAAATTGAGTGTTGAAAATTATTAGAAAAGAAATAGAGAATAAAGCAGAGAACATTATTGAAACACTTTACAAATCCATAGGGAGCTCACATCCTGAAGAACAGGTGTAATTCCAGTCAACCCATTGCAAAAAATAGATAGTAGAACTGGAACAGGACAAAAAAAAGGAAAGAATTATGATCAAGATTATGTAACTTTTTAATTAAAAGGGTCAACAAACATACTGCATCTCTCCATCCTGTAAAGATATGAGGCAGAACTTATAAAATTCTGCAAAATCATGAATAACATTAAAAAGTTGAATAGAGGGCAAAAAAGCACTTATACATTACAAAACCTAGGTACACTAAAAGAAGCAGTACAAGAGAAGCTCAAAATAAGTAAAAGGGTAATATTGTTTCAAATAACACTCCTTTGATCTGTGGAACTCTTTGCCATAAGATATTATATGGATGGTAAGAGTTGTAATGGTTTGAAAAAACATTTGAAAACTTTTATAAAAAAAAACCCCAAACCATTGTGTGGTCTTAAATCTGTGGATCCTTGTGGTATTTTAAGAGTTTTGCTTGTGGGGAATCCGGTTGTCTGAGGCCCATCTCATTCATTTTGGAGCCGTGCATTCAAATGCAGTTCCTCGCAAACCAAGCACAGAAGTTTTAATAACTGTGACCAGGTCATATTCTGCCAGGAGAACATCCAGTCTCATGCTTGGTCATAAATTAAAGATGACTTTTATGGTGTTTCTTGTCATATGGTGTAATGAGAAATGCAGAACCACACTAAGGCTGCCTGCTACCTTAAGAAACGAGAGCAGCTGTCCCTCAAGCAAAAATTTTATTACTGTGTTGGTTACTTGTCCAAAATATTTTCCTCTGCCTATCAATATTGCTTTTATTGTGCCCAAGTTTGGTTCAGCCAGCTGTTCCTAGTCATAGCACTAACTCCTTTTAGGTTCTGGGACAGCTGTAGAGGGGTAGTTTATGGCAATTTTTTTTATTTGTTGGCAATGAGTAGAAAGTCAATTTAGAATGAGAAAGCGATATAGAGCTGAATGTCACAATGTATCTCTAGCACTTGTGTCTCTACTGGTATGACAGATTCCCCAGAGTTGTACAGGTATGTTAAAGGGAATGAGAGGAGAGAGAGTTTGGAGCATTTCCAGTCCAACACTTCGGAACTCATATTTACCATTCCCCTCTGTAAAACTGACAGACAATAGTGAGGTTCATGTTTTTAAGATTCCTGTCTTCAACTTTTTCATTTCCTATAGAGGAGCCTTATTTAGTTCTGAGTCTTTAGGGACAAGTTTTACTGGTCCCTAAAAGTCCAGGACATCTAATTTAATTAAAAAGGATAGGATATTATAAATAATTTTTAAAACTTTTCATGATAAACAACCTAGCAATGATTTTAAGAGCCTGTTTTTCCTCTATCTACCTTTCAAACAAGCAGAAGGACAAATACAAATCCTTAAATTGCTATAAACTTATTTCTTTGGGTTATGTTTACCTCCCTTGGTGCACCAAAAGTGCTGAACTCAAGTGAGTTTTTAATTTTGCAGGGTTAATAACCATCAGTTCAGTGTGACTCTCATAATACTGCTGGCTCAAAAGGTGTGTAAGTGACCTATTGATTTCCTTGGCATTTTGTGGCTTGTTCTGTTATGAGCACAGCGTTTTTTGAAGTCATCTTGGTGCAATGACAAACAGTCAATATTCTCTGCCAGTGCTCTGTTATTGAAACCTTTTACCCAGTGGTTTGATAGTATTGCCTGGAAAGGCACTGATCAAGCCATGTTGCTGGTTTATACTGAAGGCTTTTCAAGAAGCTCCTCACTCAGCTGTGAATGTTTCAGTTCATGGAGCATTCTTTATCTGCTTAGCCTTGTTCTTCCCCTTAAATTATGCATTAAATATGAATCTGCATCCTGGTACATCACAAAGACAACGCTGTACTTCCAGCAGACAGCAACCCAGAGAGATGATGTAATGTTTTTGGACTGTCTCAGCTCCCTGAAGCGAGACAGGTTGGAATTCCCCCCATGTCAAAGACCTATCCCCCTCTGTGAGATATAAACACAGGTTAACTTCATGTAAATCTGGTGGCAAGCAGTGCTGCACATGCTGGCAGAACTCCTTTCTGTCCTTTGAAGGGTAATAAATAAATAACTCCCCAAATTCTCAAAGGTAATGTATATGGTTATCTCATGATGTGAGAAAAGATACAGTGCTGGTTTGCCCTTTTGCAGAGCTCATCTTTTGTGCCCCAACGGGACACAACTGTGTGAAATGTGCCCTCCTCTGCCTGACACTTCCCTTGAGTGTGGGAAACAGACTCTTTGCAACTTAATCCTTACCACTAACAGATGGGTCTTGCCCCTGGTGCTGACTCAGCTTTGTCTCACTTCACCTCCTTCACTGCCCATTCCCCTCAACCTGCATGTCAGGAACTGTGCATCCCCTCCATTTCCTTTCTTTGATATAAGAGATAAGGAATGTCATTTCTATCCTACCCAATACCCATACCAGAACTTGCTATCACTAAACATTTTGTCCCTCCTGTGCAAATGATCTAATTGTACAGGAGTCTGGGAGCTGTCTGGGAGGGGAATGCCAAAACCGTGTGACACTGAGTCTCCCCTCTCCATTTGTTAGAATCTGAAATCCCCTGCAACACCCCTGCCCTTCAGCCACTGATCTCACACAACCAAAAGCTCTACTCACAGTTCTTGCAGAGGGAAGAGCTGAGAGGAGAAAGGGAAAAGGATGGAAAAATAGACCTTATCTTCAATCCCTTCTCCTCTGACTTCGCACAGGTTGTGCCATCTCTCAGAATCAGGAAGTAGAGGCGCAGGGCAGTGGCAGGAAGGGCCAAACCTCTTTGTGCACAGGGTTTAAGGGGAGCCATCAGCGCTAGTATTTCCAATCCTGCAATAGAAATGCAGACATTGTTGTTTTCTTTTGTATCACAGCACTACAAAATAATTTGTGGGGTTTCTTCAGTGCTACTCCAAGGCAGAAATCCTGCAAGGAGTGGAGAAGACTTCAGTTTATGCTCTATTTACTTTCATTTTTGAATAAGACCATAAACAGTGTTGAATTAAGGCTACAAGTCCACCTCAGCTCATTATTCAGCCACAAAAACAGCCATATCTGCATTTTCCCCTATGTTTTATCATAAACTCTGTAAGCATGAAGTAATAAAATTCTTTCCCACGAATCCCAGAAAAGAATAGAAACCTTCAGGTAGAAATCCAATCAAATGGTCTTTCAGAGAAATATATAAGAATTGATTCCTCCTTCAGGACACCTCTCAAGTGAAAGCTTACTGCAGAAGAATTAAAATTTGTAAAGATAATTTAACAGACCCATTCGCAGGTATGAGTCTTAGTTTCTTACCATTAAGGACAGTAAGGAAACAGTAAGGAAAATTAGCATAAAGTGCTTGCCATTGTGAAGTCAATTAAAGAGTATTAAAACTATATAGATGCATGCACTTAGGGGTAAATTGTCCTTTGACCATTCCAGCTTCTAGTGACTTCACATTTGAATTCATCCCCGTGATATTTAAATTGTATAAGGGCATACACATGAAAATAAAGTCCTTAGCTGAATCATCTTAATTTTCTTGAAAGATGTCATGCACAGATGATCTTACAGTAAAATTGATTAAGATTGGGAGGCTTCTGTTCTTTGAAACTCCTACCTAGCCTAAAAAACACCAGCTAAAATGAGGAGAGTCTGTCACTGAGGTGATAAAACTGACAGACAACTTAATTATCTTGGCCAAAGAGAATTTGCTTGCTTGGACAATTGGAAATGAGGAAGGCAGCTTGCTTTTAGTATCCCAGCAATAATTATGTCTATTATTATAGTCAGGACATGGTACTTTCCTCTCACTGTCTCTATGAAAATGGATGACAGGAATTGTGTTAGAAATAAATGCTATGAAATGTGTTCTCTGGAACAAGTAAATGTTTCATATTGTGGAGATAAGCTGTACAGAACTGTGTGAATCTCTGAAACAAAGCAGCCCCTCAGTTTGCATGGAGAGCGAATGATGACCAGGTGTGTCTCAGCTGGAAAATCAGAGCAGGAGCATAGCCTACTGGCTTCTGGTAAAATTGCATTAACAGTAATTGCTTTCATAAGGGGCTTTGCTGTTTAAGATTTTACATGAACTGCAAAAATGTTCCCTCCTTTAAACTTTAGCATGCTGTCCTAATGGAAAATCAAAAAGAAATTTTTGATCCTCTAATTAGTGAGTTACTAAAGCTGCTGCTAACACTCCACACTACATCCTGAATAAAATCAAAATGAATTTGCTTATTTTATTGCTTATTCCAATAAATATCATGACCTGTGTGTTTCCTTATGACCCCATGAAGTTAAAGGCTTGCTTAGTTTTGCATCTTAATATGTCAGAGCAATATGGTCATACACATACAGATATTCTGGGTAGGATAGAAGGAAGCTGCACAAATACATATTAAATTAGTTCATTAAGGGAATTAAAACTAGTAAATTAAAATTTATGTCTACTCTAAGGCTTTAGCTGAAACTGCATTCACTGTCTGCATGTCAGCATGAGCTATGAAATATGGCAATAATAGCTCAGAAGTCCAGATTTATGTTTTGCTTTTGTGGCACCCTTTTATTCATTAAGTTGATTTCTAGTACTTCCATCTCTAGCAGCTCTCAGTTATTTCCTAGAACAAAACTTGCATTGCTCCTAAGGAGAGCTTGTATCTCCACAGGGAATGGGTGCAGCACTGCACTACACACTTGCACATCATGGCTGTGTCATCTTGGTACTGTGGCACTGTATACTTCTCTAATACCTCACAGGAACTTCTTCCTTCCCTTTAAACAGAGTTTGCAGAGACCATCTGGTCTCTATTGTTTGGCCTTGCATGTCTGTGAATCTGTCTGTGTCATATATCAGCTGACACTGAATGAAAACAGCAGAAAGGGACAGAGCAGTGCCCGTACAGAGGCAACACAGTGCTGGGTGGTTCAGTGCAGCACACTTCAGCAGAGGCAGATGAATGAAGTAAGGAGGCTGCACACCTCCTAAAAGATCTAGGTGTTTGGTCAAATCTAAGTTTGGGGTGCTTCTGTGAACAGAGTATATGAAACATGACACATTATTAATTATTAATAATTTTGACTACCAAAACCAGCAGCAAATGTATTTTCTTTGCAGAATGTTTGCTTTAACCTTGAATCATCTAAACATATACAGTCTATAGATGACAAGAAGCAGAGTTGCATGCCAGCCAGAGGACCTTCAAAGTTGTTATCAAATCTCTCAGAGTAGATGGGAGGCTGATAACACGCTTGTTGTCTTTGGCTTGTTTCAGTTTCCTTACTTTCAATCTCATTGCTGATCTCCAGCAGCTTCTCTGCTTGCAATTCTTATTTGACCTTTTTGTTGCAAAGTTATTGTGGAGGCTTTAAATAGTTCTTTATGAGATCTCAGTGGGTATTTCAATCTGAAATTCAGGAATAGTCCTTGTTATAATCCTAAGAATCAGCATATACAAGCTGACCTGCAGCTTAGTGTTCATTTCAGTCCCAGATGTCTATTGTCTCTCACAGTAGGTACAGAAGAGTACAGTATAAGGAAGAAAACTGTTTATTAAAACTGCTGTGAAACAGGAATTACAGAGTTAGTGTGAAAATTTGAATTCTTCAACTGAAATGTCTTTAACATTATTTTGAACTTTTTTGGTTACTGTTAATGTTAAAATAATAAGAATTCAACTCTTTTGTCCAACAGAAGTAATATGTATTTTGCACCCAAATTGCTTCTAAATCAGTTCAGTTTTAAAAAGCTTCAGTTTAAGAATAGGTTCTAATTTTTCTCCTAGAAAATTATCCGCAGACTCAAAATGCATTTGTGCTATCAGAGCTCAGATTGACGAATCATACCCCCAAACTGCAAAAGAAAAATAGTTTAATTTTTTTTGTGAGAAAAAAGAGACAGGCTGTGCAATTAGAGCTTGCAACAAATGAAAATCTGAAGATTACATAGTATTCTGATTTTTTTCCCTGATGTTGATTTGCAATTTATTTTCCCAGAGAAACTCAAGCAGTGCATTAGAATTACATCCACTGACTTCCATGGAACTTTCATTTGAAGAACATTATTAATCATTATGAGGAAGGGAAAATAAATAAGAATAACATGCAATATTTGGAAAAAAATTGGACTATATGGACCAGAGTGTGGTCTTTTTTTT
>VWYI01009457.1:581-29450 GCA_013399455.1 Anthoscopus minutus
TTCCACAGGCAGCACAGAGATCTGCTGTTCTGATCTGGGAGGCCCAACATTTTCATTTGAAACACAAACACCTAAACCTACCAATTTAGATCAATGGGAGTCAACACTCTAAGGAACGCTCATTAGAAAGCAAAAGTACCATGGATAAAAATTAACACTATGGATGCAAATACTGGTACATAACTTCCCTTCGACAAAATAGTATAAAGGCAGATCAGAGATAGGAAAGAATGAAGATAAACTGGTCCAGTCCCAGCTCAAAAGTCTAAGGCTTCTTTTGCAGCAACCTACAAGGAGTTGAGTACAGAAAAGGAAAGAAACTGAACAACTCCATTATGAAATAGTGGTATTTACCAAAGGAAACAGAACCCTCTCCACATCTGTTGCCTTGGAAATTTCTGTCTGACTCCCAGATTTTTTTCCAGGCAGGTATCCATGAAACCTGACTTCAGAAAGTAAGCCTTAGTCACTAGGACAAGATGTGAGTTAGCAAGACACCAACATGTTCACAGGAGTTATTGCAAACAACATGAATAAAAGTGCTTTAGCTCTTGTAAAAGCTGTCAAATACATAAAGCAACTTTAGATCTCTTAGCTTTACATTATAGTAAAACCAGCGTAAGTTGTCCCACAATAGCTTAAAATGCTGCTTCTGGCCCTCCCACCGTGCTTTTGTCTGAAAAGCAGTACTTCTGCTATGAAAAACAAACAAAAAATATTACTATCAAAGTATGCAATATATTAGTCACTGGAAAGGATACTAATTTTCCTGTAAACTAATAATACCTTAGCAGCCATACTGAACCTGCTGTCACCTGACCTGGATTATGTTTGCTGTAAACACAATTAAGTGCTAAATACAGATATAAACAATAAACTATACAACAATGAAAAGGCAAGTTCTCTCTTTAGCTTTGACAACTCGGTCTCTGGAGATTATATTAGTTCAATAAATATGCTTTAGAAGAGACTCTAAAAAGGCATATCAAGGAAAAAAAACCTTCTGCTAGTAATAATATCCACCTCACAGAATAATAACCCTGGGACTGGAAAACAGAACCTGAGAACAAAAGTACATTATTTTTTTTTAACATAGCACAGACAATTCATTGAATAACTTTTCAAGAAAGAGTACAAACATGATAATTTTTCCAGCAGTCTGGAAATACTGCACAAAATCTCCCCTTCCCCACCACCAAAAGGGAAATTATTCCCTAAAACTCTACAAGTCAAAACACTTCTACAATTAGAGACTAATAGCCATGAGAGAAGTCCAGAAATTAAGATTATGAAAGAATTATACTAAAAAAACTCTGTAGAAACTGAAAAGTGATTTGTAAAGAAGTATGCTTTTCCTTAGTGTCACATGCCAACTAGTCTGCAAAATGAAAAATATGGGAAGTTGAGCGCAACTAAAGCAAGGAATCAACTCTGAGAAGCTTCTCCGATTGCGCAATCTCCTGTCAGAGCTACATTTCTGCAATAAACATTCCAGCACAAGCAATCACACGTCAAGGAGATATTTGAAATATGCAACTAAACAAGAACTTAACACTATTTAAGAATTTGTGCATCATTAGACAGTTTTGTACTGCAAACCCTAGTGAAACTCATAAACATTTTTGTGCACAGAATTAAAGAAAAATTTCACTTTCAATAAAGACGTCTGTATGCATAAACTCAATGTTTTTCTATATTTATTCTTTTTTCCATGATGAATACACACACAAAAATGACCTTCAAGTAATGTTATTTTTTAAAAAGGTTATAAAAGTTCCATGAAAATTATTTTAGATATAGACATGTTATTTTTACTTCTAACCACTAATATTCATCAGAATTAACAGTATTTTGTAACTAACAGGAACAAAACAGCAAGCTTTTCACGTTTTTCGGAGATTTTCACTGCTAATGTAGAACAAAACAGTTCTGGTAACAGATTGTTTCCAGAGTCCAGAACCCAATGAATTAAATTTACAAATTTATAAATTTTAAAAACATGCTTTGACCCATTGCCTTTAAGCACTTTTTTATTGTAAAACGTGTGAAGAGACAAGTTCTCTTTCAAAATCCACCTGAAGAAAAAATGGTAACATATACAGACAATGCCATTAGTAACACCATTTTAATTAATACTGGATGTTTAAGTATATATTCAAGTCACTAACAGTGACTACTTTCAGGTCAAAAAATACTTCACCAATAGATGCTTTCAGAGAAGCTGTTGATGTCTCATCCCCAAAAGTCTCCAAGGCCAAGTTGGACAAATGTTTTGAGCAACCCAGTCTAGTGGAAAGTGTCTATCCATAGCAGTGGGGCTGGAACTAGTATGATCTTCAGGGTCCCTGCCAAACCAATCCATTCTGTAGTTCTCTGATTTAAACCAAATCTCCTCTAAGTACTCTTTTTACCCTTTCTGACACCATAGTATAATCATGACTAAAATCCTGAACACTTTGGACTGTATGTGAAAAAAGAAAGCATGTTTCCACATTCCAGTACTGAAATGAAAGAACAGAACTAAAGCTGTCCATGAAAACTTCAGGGTGGCTTTCTATAAACTTCAAGTTTCTCTCATTATAATCAGTAAAGATTTTACCATATGTAATACTGCAACAATGTAAGTTGGTTGATCTGGGATTTTCAAGCACAGTATTTCAAGACTAGAGGAGGAGAGGAAGTATTAGAAATCCATTAGAGGATCCAACATTTTTACATTCAAGAAAGTCCAAAGATGTTGTGATTTATCATGCTTACAAGCTTGCTAAGGACATGCAAGTAAGTTTTACTTTGTTCCTTTTCAAGCTTTGAGACTAAAGTTTGATGAAAATTAAAGCCACTAACTCCATACATGAAGAAAGAAGTTTTTCCCCAGCATTTCCATTGCTCAAGCATGACCCACGCATTTCTAATACACTTGCTCAAGCGTGAGACACAGAGAGCAGAATTTCCTAAAACAGCAGTATTGAACTTCTACAACACTGGGTACACCAAACTCATACACTGTGATCATAAGGATGAAAAATACTAAAATGCAGAGAAATAATGGTAAAAGCAACTCTTCTACCAACTTTTCCAGCTACATCAAAAGACTAAGTTCAGCTCCTCCCTAAGACCACTCTTCCTACACAGAACTCCAGAAGCTGAGAAAACCATTCCCCCCACCAAAAGAGGATACAGTTGACTGATATATGTACTCCAAAGGCATGATTTTCTTTTGGATTTAGAACACGGGAGAAAACAAATCTTAACCCAAGAGGAAAGAGAGCCAGGGCTGTCTGGACCATTGCCACAACCATGGAATCTTGTCAAAGTCTCTCTTGCCTGTCCTTACAAGGGAGCAAGACTGAGCTTGGGCTGATTAACTTAATCTCTACAGGAGATGAGGGCAGGCAATATTTTTGTCACACCATATAAGCCTGCCATGAGACAAATCGGAGCACACTAACATGACGTTTTCTGTTCCTCCATTACTCCCACAGACCATTTTGAATAGCTGTCATTTAGTTTCTCATTAAGCAGAGAGCAAAACTGATAAGAATGTGTTTTCTACAAAATAAACCAAAATGGAATCAAAGGCTACTTTTTATTTGCATCCAACTTCTGTATGATTTTTACCCAGCACTTGCTTTATGAAGATATTTTTCCAGTATCTAATTTTTTTGAAAAGTCATTAAAAAGCACTGCTTTCTTGAAAATCTAAATTAACTAAGAGACTAGAGACTAAGAGACTAGACTTTTGCATGTACAAAAATATTGGAAAACCAAGTAATTCAAAAGCCATGTCAAATGAGGTCAGGCAGGATCTGCTACTTCCCATTCATATAAATTCTGCGTATGTAAAACACTAAGGAAAGCAGGTTTCCAATTTCTAAATACTACAAAATATCAACATCAGATATTCTGGAATGTAATTAAAGAGCAGCAATATCAGTTCAAGAATTCAGACTCACACTTCTGTCAGACATCCTGCGCTTCACTTTCCATAAGTCTGCTGGACCACAGAGTCAGGAAGCAGTAATTTTGGAAACAGATGCTTGTTACCAATCATTGTCATTTTATAAATGAATATATCTAGCCCCAGAGACTCCAAAAGGAAATGAAGAAGGTAGTTTTATCTTTTGTGATATTCAAACAAAATGCACTGGCATTGAGGTAAACTATCATTAAATTTAACTGAAAAACTCTGAACTACAGATAAACAGTTTTACTTAGAAAAGGAAAAATCCAACCATCTGACATTAGGGAAGGTCTAACACCAGGAATGTGCGTGTGCATACATTCTCTATACACAGATTACACATCCCAAACAACAAAACATTTTAAACAATATTTTTTTTTAAAAAGTAACCTACCACTTTCATTCAGATTCACATTTTACGAACTGTTTGCTTGGCAAGAGAAATAAGAAGTACCAAAAACTTCAACAGAAACAAACTCCTTAGCACTAGCAAAATTACAAGTAGTTCATGATGCAAAGCTCTATATGCTTAAGGTAGTCTTCAGAGAGGAGAAGCAGTGCAGCATTTCTTCTAATACTGTCGTGTAAAGCACATTCAACATCCCCCTTACTTGCCTCAGCCAAGATAACACATTGTGTAACTTGCAGCAAACAGAAAAAAACCCAAATTTCCTCTTTTCTGAACTGCTGATCAACTGAACTGATCAACTCTAAGATCATGTCACATGTCACATTCACATGTTTTGAGCTCTCTCTTTCCTTCCAATACAGAATTAAGGGACAAGTATGAGACCTGGTTGTTTCTCACCATTTTGTCCCTTTAAATACTGAACTATGACATGACAGATTTCCAACTTACTATCATTCCAGCCTAACCTCATTGAAAAACCCCTTAATCTGCTTATTCTCTGAAGATGACATCTAGTCCAGTTCAATACATTCAATTAAAAGCCAACTTTTATAAATAAGAACACAGGTAGAGGTAATGCTTCGTTTTGTACATGTTGCTGAAGAGAATTAAGAAAACAGCAGAAAACCAGCCTATAAACAGATAAGCTATTCCTTCTGAAAACCAATATAAATGTCCATGGCTGTCTGGAAGACAAGAGCAAGAAAATTCAGAAAAAAGCTGAGTGGAATAGTTCTAAACTCTCACATACTATTTCTACACAGAAGTTAATCTTAACAGCAGAAAATCTTCTGAACATCCTACAGCCTAACTTGCTCTGCTTCCAAACGCTGTTCAATGTCACGAGCATGCCAAAAACATATTTTGACTTTTCATTACCAAGTTTTTAAAAAATTTAAATTACTAGCAATATGATCTTAAAAATTACAAAACAAAAATTAAGATACTATAGTTTACATTCCTTATCAATTCTCAAAATAAACCTGTTATTTTCTGTAAAAAGAGAGAACACCTTCAAGTGTCTTAAAAGGCCAATGTGGCTTAGATTTTCTGTTCTGCCAAGAGTCAGCTACTCACACACTGAACTATTCTGAACCTGCAGAAACATAACAAGAACCTGATGGTAAAGGGATGACTAAAAGATATCCTGATTTACCCTCTCTTCCTTGCAACACCGCAGTGACAGTGACTGAATTTGCCTGTTTGGCACCACAGATTTTGGAGCATCTAATTTCTTCAAAAGTGCATGGGGGAATGCCAATAGCCTCAACCACAACTGGGAAAAGACCATAAACAATAGCTGGAATTTGATTTGCACTTTCCACTGAGTTCTTCCAATGCATTCTTAATTTCAGCTACTACACCTTCACCACGGATCACGGTAGCTGTCCTCCTGCCCCACAACTCAAAGCACAAGAGGGAGATAAATTCTAGAAGGCCTGTGGCTAAGTATTACAGCTAGTGAATGTAGCACAAGGGCAGTAGCTGTATCAGATGCTGGCTTACAAAACAGAGACAAGAGTCTGTTGTGGAAAGACTGTGGCCTCACTCTTGATGGACTGGCCTGAGAATTGTTGCTACAGAACCCTCTAATACCAGTCTCACTGTACAAGTGGAATTCTAAAACTAATCCCTGGCACTTCTAAGTTTTATTACAGAAAAATAATCTGCTAGGAAATAAAATACTTTTGAAATTAGAGCATATTTGGATTTTTTTTCTTTATAATTCTTAGAGCTCCATCAGAAACACAGATTCAATCAACTACTTTGGTTTTTTTTTTAAGTGTACCTGAAGCCTTGATTTTATGTCCAAACAAACTATGTAACTTCATCTAGTAAAAGTTAAATGTTGCTTGGCTATATCTGACCATATACAGCAACATATATACATCATATCCAAATTACCTATATTACTTCCATATTCACAAAGAAGAATTACATCCTACTTACTGAAAACTTCCATTCTATGCTAGTTCTTAATTTGGAGACATATATTAGTCAAGTATTCTCACTTGAAACAATTTTAAGAGAAAACTCCTACTAGCTCCTGATCATTTTGAAAGTTTCTCTTAGCTTAGCAGAGGTATCGTTTCAACGTAAAAGGATAATTTGAACTCACTGGTTTAAATCCTCAGAATATTCTTTTCCTCCTTCCAGACAGAGTTCATCTTAACTTCTAGAGTATTAAATGTCACAAAGAGACAAAAATTAACTCTGTGGGAGCTGCTTTTCCTGTTGATTTCTTTTTTAAATTCAGATCCTACTGCTATTTAGAGTTACCATTTAGAGTGAAAAATACTTAAGAAAATAACAGCAGTTTATATTTTTGTCCACTTAGAAACTAGATTTTTTATGCATGCATCCTACGGTTGAGTTTCTTCCATTTCTTCAGGCCACTACCTTTAAAGGTTTTTTTCTTTAAGTCTCTTTCATGAGACCAGATGTGATGTTAAAAGAGAAATTAAATTAACATCATGGTACTCAGCATAGCTATCATATCCTGTATACCATCACCTTAGAAAATGGGACCTTGATAGTTGAGAAAACCATCTATACATACCATTACTTTGTGCTTAACTAGCACTGCTACAAACATATTGTTGCACTGATTTAAGAGCCTCACTGAGATTCTGAAACAAAGCTAGGAAAAGGTGAAGGGAAAAACAACCAGTGAAACACTGTAGAGCTGTTTTCTCCAAAGATGGAGGATCACAGACTCATCTAGATTTGGTAGTACCTCAAAAGTTCACCTGGTCCAACTGTTCACACAAAAGGGAGCCTTGACAAGACTGCCCAGCATCCTGCTGAGTCTTGAAAACCAGCATGATGGGGACTCTATCACATCCCTGAGGACATTGTTCCAATGACTACTTAAGCAGAAGTAACAGTAAGTAACAGACCACTTAAATCACAGTAAAAAATTCTTTAGCACATAAACTTCTCCCAACGCAACATGTACATATTGGCCCTTTTTCTCTCCTCCTGAAAATACAGCTTTCATCTTCTTTGTAGCTGTCCTTTTAGTACTGGAACACTGTGATGAGGTCCCCCAAGCCTTCTCCATGAAACACCTTCACTTTTCCCTCACAAACCAAGTTCTCCAGCCCTTTGATTACTTTTGTGACCCTTCTTTAGAACTCTTCTGGGAATTGCAGGAACAAGAACTGGACACCTTCCAACAGATGTGGCCTTACCAGTGCTAAATGGAATGATCACATCTCCAACTCTGCTACTGAGCCCTCTATAGATGCAGCCCAGGACCCAGTTTGCCTTTGTGGCTGCAGCTGTGCTCTGCTGACTCAGGGTCACCTTGTTGTCCAACAGGCCCCTCAGGTCAGCAAAGCTGCTCCCAACCTCACAACCTGTACTGGGCCCATTGGTTGTGTCATCCCAGATGTTTGACTTTGTTAAACTTCACACTTCTTGCCTGCCAGCTCTTCCAGCTTATCCAGGTCTCTCTGTAGGATGTCTCTTCCTTCTAAAGGGTCTCCTTACTACTCAGTTCAGTGTCATCAGCAAATTTACTGAGGATATTTTCAATGTAACCATCCAGGCCATGCAGGAAGATGTTGGACAGCATTTAGGCCCAGCACCCACCCTGGCTGCAAGCCTGAGTAAAACCCACTGAACCCAAGTAAAACCCACAAGTTCTGATATATTTTTAAAATAGTACGTATTTGATGTCTCACCAAAATTAATTCAACTCTATATTAGCAAACTTTAGGTAGATTATTCCTTGTGCAATTTTGGTGTCACCACTCAATATACAGAATATTCTCATCACAGTTTCCTTCTAACAAAATCTAGGGTAGAAAATTGCACAGTATTGAAAACAAAAACTCCTATCAATTTTTCTGGAGCTTAGAGTACTTAACTGAATTTGCAGGTTTTCTTTATTTTAAATGAAAATGAATGTCATGATTTCATATTTTTCATCACATATAGTATGTATATATGTATATAAGTCAGTGAAGGTACTCTGCATAAATTGCTTTTAATCCAATTCATTTATTTAATTAGAATCTTGAATAATTAATGAAGCTTTTCACAGAAAGCCTTTCCTGGAACTCTATTAAGTACGCCTTCAGATTTAAAAAGCAAGCAATAGTTGCATATGAGTTTATTAAGGTACAAAACCACTACCTACTCAGTATGTAAGACTAACAAGGAGAATTCATTCAGAGAACTAGTAAGCTTTATTTATTACAACCCTCAAACTGCTTAGGTCAATGGAACATTCTAGTGATCTTCCCCCTTTCCTCCAGTGATTACACCACTGGAAACTATGGAAACTGGAAACAGGAACAGTCTCCTGTTATATTATTGAGCATTATCAGCTGAGCACTGGACACCGCAGTTATAGTGAAACTTAAAATGCATATATCTCCACTTTAACAGCTCCATATACATGCACAACACAGTTCAAACAGCCAGTACTGACATTTTTCTATTGAAAGCATTAAATTTCATTATACTCTCTTTGTATACAAATTTCCCCCTAAAAATAGTCATTCTCTAACATATGTTCAATGCAAAGAAAGTGATGAACATTATGAGCATGCTACTAAAAAAGCTAAAGTATTGTAAAAATTTACTTATTTTATTGAAGCACAGTCATTTTTAGGTTCATATATTAATATACATTAGCATGCAGAGAAACTAATTTTCTTTACCTAAAACCAGTATTTTGCGGTCATAAGCCCATGTCCATCTATTACTTCAATTTTCCCTACTTGTCTCTGGGAACATACAGAACTTAAGAAAAATACAGCCTGAAGTCAAAAGGATAACTCTCCCAGTGATTTTTTTTACCGATTTTGGGAATCAAGAGAGGTTCCAGCTGACTGGAAGCTGGTAAACATCGTCGTAGTTCAAGAAAGGCAAGAAAGATGGCCTTGGAAACTACAGGCCTGTCAATGCCACATCAATGGCTATTATAGAAAAGCTGATCTGGGGAAGTATTGAAAAACACATGAAGGACAATGCAGTCATCAGTCACAATCAGTATGGGTTCCTAAGGGAAAGTCCTGCTTGACAGACTTAATTCCCTCTATGACAAGGTAACCCACCGAGGTATTAAGGGAAGGCAGCTGATCTAATCTTTTGGGATTTCAGTACAGCTTTCAGTACTGTCTCACAGTGTTCTGCTGGACCAAAAGTCCAGCATTCAGCTGGATAAATACACCATGGGATGGGTGAGCAACTGGCTCATGGGTCAGGCACAAAGGCTGTAGCAAAAGGGGTGACATTAGACTGCTGACCTGTCACTAGCAGGGCTCTGCAGGGTTCTATCCCTCCAAAGGGCCTTATGCTCATCATCATCATCTTCATAAATTACTTGGATTTAGGACTGGAAGGAATACTAAGTAAGTTTGCCAGTGATCCTAAATTGAGAGGAGCTGTTGACTCCCTCGAAAGCAGGGAGGTCCTGCAGAGAGACATCAACAAATTTGAGGGCTGGGAAACCACCGACCATATAAAGTTTAACAAAAGACAAGTGCTGGATTCTGCATCTGGGATAGGGCAACCCTGGATGTACATACAGACCAGAAAGAGAGGCTGGAAAACAGTGCCGTGGGAAGGGACTTGGAGGTCCTGGTTGATGACAAGTTGAATCTGAGTCAGCAGTGCCCTGGCAGCCAGGAGGGACAGCTGTGTCCTGGGTACACCAGGCACAGCATCACCAGCCAGGCAAGGGAGGGGATTGTCCTGCTCTGCACTGGGGCAGCCTCACCTCGAGTGCTGGGGGCAGTTTTGGGTGCCACAAAATTACAAAGAAACAAAGCTTTTAAAGAGTGTCCAAAGGAGGGCCACAAAGGTGGTTCAGGGGCTTACGAGGAGTGGCTGAGATCACTTGGCTTGCTCAGCCTGGAGAAGAGGAGGCTCACTGCAGCCTACAACATCCTCATGAGGGGATGTGGAAGGGCAGACACTGATCTGTTCTCTCTAGCATTCAGTGACAGGACCCAAGGGAATGGCAGGAAGCTGTGTCAGGGGAAGTTTAAGTTAGATAATAAGGAAAGGTTCTTCACCCAGAGGGTGGTTAGGCACTGGAACAGGCTCCTCAGGGAACTGGCCACACCACCAACGCTGAAAGAGTTCAAGAACGCCCTTAGGCACATAGTTTGTTTCTTTGGGTTTGTAAAATGTGCAAGGTCAAGATGATCTTTGTGGGTGCATTCCAACTCTGAACTTCTGTGACTCTACAAAAATAATTAAAAATTTGAAAGCAATGGATTTTATTAAAACAGTGGTTTGTAACATACCAATGAAGATGCAATGTTAGACTCACACCTGCTGTCTGACTTTAAGTCTTGCTGTGGAGGTTTCTCTTGACCATTCATGTCTGACACATGTCCTTGTAGTTTTATGTCTGCTTTTTGAATACCTAATGGTACTACCAGTGAAATTTCCCTACCCCGTAAAAGGAGTACAAAAAGTAACTTGCCTCCACACTATCAAACCCACAAATTGTGGGGGTTGGGGAAAGTACTTCCTTATTTTAGATGCAGGAAACAGAAATACAAAACAGTCTGACAAAAAGACTGAAGAAATCAGGAAACCCTAGTTTAAGACACACTAGGCCAAACAAACAATCCCGACACCAAAATCATCCTTCATTATCATCTTAGTAATTTCTCTGCCTGTTTTCCAAACTTCCTATTTATATAATTATCTTTCAGGCAGACAAGACTTCCTTCTCCACAAAGGGCATTTTTTTGTCCTTGTACCCTACCCATGCCACACTATAAACATAATCTGTTGTGTTCTGCAGTTAAAAATACTCAAAAGTACAGAAGGATGTATGACATTATCAAGGACACTGATACTTCCTATTCATTGATATTTACTAAGGCAAGAAGATAATGTAGCACACAAATTTTCATTTCACCTCCTGTCTTTTCAAGAGATATTTGACTGGTAGTCGAACAAGAGGAAGCATTTAAATTGAACGATTGACTTTCCACAACCTTAACATCAAAAGGATAAAGTTATGTTTTAGAACTCTCAAGAATTAAGTAATTTATGGTAGGTAAATACTCATTGCACCAGTTTAAGAATTAACTCAAGACTATATACTGACAGGACTGACATTACTGACAAAATCATTTTTGTCGATTGCCCTATTAGTTGCTTCTCCTTTCATATTAGAACATGATTACTGGTTTTACTTCTACTGCAAAACTGAAACAGAAATTATTTGAAGACTGAAGAATATAAAATCATGACAACAGACACCACCCTTCTGAATTTAAAAATCAGGTGATTCTTGTATTTAGCAGAGATGAGGGCACAGGTATCTTGCCCAACTTAATCAGGTGCTCTTATGGGTAACACTGCTTCAACCTTCTTCTGGATGTAGAAAGGAAGCTCCACAAATAAACCAGCTACTTTCTGTGAGCTGCACTTCATTATATCTGAAAGACATTTGTTTATCCTGATGCAAGTCAAAGGAAGCAAGATCTACAGACAATTATCTAATCTTTAGCATAAACTTTAGCTCTAAGTTGCAAGTTAGTTGTTAAGGATCGTGGTTTTTTCCATCATTATGGAAGAGGTTATGTTGATTCCAACTTCTCTGAAAAAAAAACTGTAACAAACTTTTTTGGTAAAAACACATTACTTTTTAAAGTTATTCTTCAAAAATAATATTGAAAAATATTCAAAAACAATATGACCCTATTTCTTTTCTTCCCCCCACTTCTGCTAACCCATTAGCTCAGAAGAATTGTTTTTAAATTACATGTAAGAAGAATTATCAGTCAGAAGAAAGCTTAGGATTTCAACTTGTTTCTACAATACACCTTTGCAGAACACTGTTATTCCCTCACAGAAAATATCAGTAATGTAGCACCACTGTAAGTTAAGTTTTTTGATGTTGAAATACACAAGAAAGAAAGCAAAAGACATCCTGCTTTGGTAGTTAGTCAACCTCTCATAAGATATCCAGATTTGAATGAAAACCTTCAGCTGCCTATTCAGGTTGAATCCTACACTGAAAAATTAGGCTTCTACTCAGAGGGCATCAGAAACTTTGAAAGAAACTTCTCAACCTGCAAATAAAGGGTTTTGAAATGGTTTTGGTCAATCTTTTTTTTTATTCCTGACCACATCTACGACTCTGTCAAGCTGCAATGAAACAGGGTATATTGAAAGAAAAACAAAATCCCTTTTTCTCTCCCCTAGAATTCATGGTTCTCCAACCCTTCTTTTCCATGAACTTACCAAGAACTATGACAGAACCCATTCTTTATATGAAGGTGAAGTTAATCTGATTCCTTTCTTTGCCAGGGGTTCAAAGAGGAGATGACCAAAGAAAAGAGCAATGCGGCCATCCCAACTATTCCCTGATACCAGCCAAAATCAACTGTACAGAAGGCAGAAAGTCACAGAGGAGTTGTCTTACAATCTTCACAGTCCCAGACCCAGAGCAGCTTCTGCAGCACCAGTGTCTAAAACCCCAATTTTACCTCTAAACAGCATCTGGTTAAATCCCAAGTCCAAACTGCTAATAATAGTGTCATGTACACATTGCATTCAGAAGGACAAAAGCTTTCTTATCAAAGCCGGAAGGCATTTGAGGACAGAAAAGAAACAAAAGGAAAACACTTCAAAGATTCCTCTGACCTTACACTCATCAAGAATTAGAGCAAAAGAGACTTTTAGTTCTTTCCTTACTCCAATCCAATCTGCTATGCAGAAACAATGAACAGCTCCGACCTTGCAAAGTATGTGATACAAGACCTTCTTTGTGTTACAACATTATTCTTTAGAGAAACAACCCAGAATTCTTCTAAATATGGTTTGCCTAATAAGAGTCTTCGAAGCTTGATTCAGAATTACACTGTGACTAGCTCTGATGACTTCTCAAGTCAATTCTATCTCCAAACACTATAAGGTCATGTTACTTCCAAAAACCATATGCACAAAAAACAGTTTGTGGAATATGAGAAAGGCTATTTTGGGCACTTTAGTAAAAGACAGAAGACAAAAGCTCTTCCAGGAAACCTACTGATTTATTCACTACAGAGAAAGCCTAGCTCTTTAATGACACATCCAATTATAAATTCAGTGTATTGAAAAAAACCCAAAACAACCAAAACAACAAACCCACTGCTCAAACAAAAAGCAACGAATAAAATACACAATCACATCAATTGTTCAGCTTTCACTCACAGGTCTTTGTGACTTTGTAACTTTTTTATTTACACCACCATCTTTGGTCCACAAATGTTGGCAACAACAGCCCCTCTCTGAAAAGCCATGGTGATTGTTACCAATATTAGCAGAGCAGAAACTTCAATTCCTAGTAAGTCTACCACTTGGCTGACACCACTTTTGGCCTTGAATTTCCACAAAAGAGGATATATAGCAAGTAACAGCAGGTTTGAATGGTGAGTCCCAAGATCACCAAAAATTGTATCATTGTTATGCTGGCAATTGCTTAATTGCCAATGAACTCAGTAGTAAATTAAGCTGAAGGAGGAGGACAGCTACCCACAGAAGATGTATTAGAGCAATAAACAAACAATCACTGAAGTGAAAGAACCACTTTCCCACTTCTGAAAGGGGATAATAAATTCTCTCAGTTCAATACTGAAGATTCTTTGCATGTCTACAATCAAAGCTACTTTCTAAGAAGAGATTAGTGTAAAAACATATTTGTATAATCAGATTTCACAACAAAGAAGGGAATTCTATGATTCCACCTCTGACAGCAGTGCAGAGTACCAACACAAAATTGTGAGGCATCAGTACATTATCTATTTTCAACCACAACTTCACATCCTGCCTGGTATTTGCACAACCTAGCACCTGCAAAAAGCACAAGCCAAATACAACCAGCACTCACTGATTGTCCTACCCTCACCTCACTCCTCCCTGAAGAATCTTCCCCATCTGCTCTTACTTGGTTATTTCCTGGCTGGAGAGGTTTCCTCCCCTCTTAAGTACTTAGCAAAGTCACTGCAGACTCATAGCCAAATGAGCTCCCAGATCTCAATCGTGGAATTAACATGCTGGACTGTCATCCATACTCTAGGAAGATGGTGCTTGTTGTTCCGACACCTTACACTTTAGCTTCTCTGAAGTCCAAGTTTGAAGCTGAAGTCTCTCCTCTGAAGACTGCCTGAATACTTCACAGGCAGTCTCTCCTCTTCACCCATCTCTCAGGGACAGATTCCCATCATATCAATATCAAAAAGTCTTCCACATTTTCAGGACAATAAGGAAGTCTTACCCAGCATCCCTCACTGCCCGTCAGGAGTAAAATTATCTGTATACACAGATAGAGAAAGCACAAGGCTACATAATCATGAAAAACTGAAGCGGCACCCATGGAGCATGAACTGGAGATCATAGCAAGGCATTCACTCTTTTTAGCTCCAACAAAAAAATCCTGCATCTGTTTCAACCACAGTCACAAATTAAATATGAGCTTATGAATTCACAGCAACTGACCCCTCAGAAACAAATCTTCATACTTAAAATATCCAAATCTACAAATGCCTCCAGGCAGAAAGTTCCTCTGGTCTTCTGTGGCAGCTACCTTCAGAAAATCATTTGGGATAGAAGCAAATTTACTGAACAAGAAGGCCAGAACTCTGCAAATAAATGCCAAATGAGTACTGCTGACTTTTCTATTTAGTTTTGGTGAATTTTATTTTCTGCTGTGTGAAGCATCAATATAGAAAATATTCTTCTGAGAAGTGGAAAATTACAGGCTGCCCAGAGAAGTTGTAGAGTTGTCAAAAGCCTTCTTGGGCAACCTGGTCTAGGCCACTCTATCAGAGCAGGGGGATGAGGGACCCGCAGAGGTTCCCTTCCAGCCTCAATCATTCTGTGAAAAAAACATTTGTACTCGACAACATACTACTTTCCCACAATATATGGTAATAAAAATTACGAAGGCAGACTTCCAAGTCATCATCCAAAGTAACTGATTTAGACAAAAGAAACAAATGATCAAACAGTAGCCAGTGGGAGATGAATACCCGAACCATTGTTCCTTCACACTTTCCCACTGGAAATAACCATTAAGGCTATAATCCAAGTTTTACTAACCATCTGCTGAAAAATGTAACATCTCCAACCACAAAACAGGAAAAAAATTTCCTAGCTGAAATCTCCAGATGTCAAGAGAAGCTTCTGGCTTCCTCTTCTTCAGAAAGCACATTTCAGATGATATACTTAGTTTTGTGTAGTCAGGGGTTTTTTTGGCTGTTATTTATTTACTAAAAATTAAGCTCATCCTCCACAGAAACAGTATGTTCATAGCACTCAGTGACTACACAGGAACATAGCCATCTTCCACTAATGCATTTTCTATGTAGACATCTCACATCAAGTTTTCCTCTGAAAATATTCATACCTTAGCATTAAATACATCTGAATATAGTGCAGCACCAAGTACTATGCTTCTTTTAAGAGAAAAATATAAAGACACAATTAGTCAATATTTACATAACTATTAGAAAATTCGAGGATTTTTTTTAAGTTAATATTATGACTCATATAGATCTGTAAGAAAAAACAAGGACGTGTTCCACTTGTGTTTGCAGTTCAGTTATAAGCTCCGCAGCACAGACACACTCAAGCTAGAAACACTTTCGCAGCTGTCCAATCTGGAGTCCAAAATAAAGCCTTAGTATGTGTAGTGTTTCCTACAGATGTTTCCAAGCATTAGGTCTTTGCATCATCTCAGACCATGCAACCGACAAAAAACAAGAAAACTTTCACATATTTCTGAGCTCTATGAAAGAAACAGAAAAATGAATGCATTTTAAAACATAAGAGAAGCAAAAATAAAGAAATCTGCAGTTGGATTTCAATTAGGACCTACTAATAAAGAGATCTTACATACTATCCCCTTGACAGTTTTCACTGTATAAATATTGACAGGGAGTGGCAACCTTTCAGTTAATGAAAGCCAATCCTTTACAAGATTTTGACTATCAGAATAGACTTTGACCCCTGCTCCAGTCAGAAGCTGGTGCTGATCCTGTTCTGGTTCTCCCTTAACAACATGGGCAGCCAATCCAGCCAAACAGCTCCTGCTCATCCAGCTGTCTCCAGACAGCTGGAACTGAAGATGCACCACAGTACCTTTAGACCCTGCTGATGCTGAACACACTACAGAGACATTTCTACCCTGCTGACTGGAGACTTTAGTACAGGCAATCCAATCATCTCAGCACAGTGAAACAACATGGACAAGAGAAGCTCCAAAACACTTCTTCTCCTCAAAGATGTTTCAGCACTTGTTCAATCACTGTTCACAGAACCATTTAGGTTGGAAAACACCTGTAAGATCATTATGTCCAATCATTTCCCCAGCACTGCCAAGAACAATCACTAAACCTGTCCCCATGTGCCACATCTACACATCCCTTCCAGGGACAGAGACTCCATCATTGCCCTGGGCAGCCTGTTCCAATGCCAATGCTCCAGTGTCACAGCTTTCCTGCTGCACATGGCTCCCTGCTCCTCCTGCTCACTCGGTGAACTAATGCCTTGGCATTAGTTCAATTACAGCAGATTGCTGTGGACACTAAAAGATTATTTGCATTTGCTTTAACTGAGTTATAACTGCTGCCTGCATAGTGCCTGCAGTTTTACCAATATTGTCTCATCATCCTTCTGGCTTTATTGTTGCTGGAATGACTGGATAACTTCAGGCAAAGACAGAAAAGTTTTCAACTATTCCCCAGTTTTGTTCTCAGAGAATAAGTTCAGGTTTTCAGTATTTCCATTTGGAACTGCAATTTCTTAATGACAAAAGAGTTTTGATAAATAAAATCAAGAAACATCCAGAAAAAAAAAGAGATTTTAATTACATGGTTTGGGACCTCTTAAATTCAAGCTAAACATCCTGTACCGAGACAAACATCTCAGTGTTCTTTGGTAAGAGACCTGAAAAAGCTTTTTGTTTTTATATAGCACTAAAATATGACCGAGGGAATTCTGCTAACAGCAACAGTGAGGCTACCAACATGATCTGCTTACAGGGCTTCTCAGTATTTGTTAAGTTCTCAATGAGTGGCTCCTGAAGCTATCACTGTCCTCAAAGTCCTAGATTTACAGACCAGCAGGTTGATTTTCAATTTGTCTAACAAACAAATTCCAGGTGTTTCCCTCTTCCTTCCCTCAAGTAACAAAAAAAAAACCACTCTGCAGTTTCAAGGGAAAAGGACATTGTTTACAAATATTTTTACTTTGTAAGACCATTTATAGCTTATCTGGGTGTTTCATTCCTCCCATTGAAACGTGTCTTAACATCAACTTTCTAATTCCTCACTAAAACTTTTATAGGAAAAATAAATAATTACATTCCTACACAGCCTCTAGTTTTATAAGGAGAAGAATTGGCTAAGCTAGCTATTAATTCCTCCGTAAAACCTACTATATGCCATGAAACAAATGCTAACATTTCGACAGTTCCACATCTCTACTGTTAAATTTCTGAAGGCTAATGTAATACAAAAAATTCTTAGAAGATGCAACCTGAAGTAAAAATCCATCAAGTTACTGTATTCTCAAAGCCAACTTTTATCCTTATTATTGCATTTTACCTTTGACTAACATATCAAGATATTTATCATTAACATCAATCTTTATATTTCATAATGTGTAGTGATGAGAAGATAATATTAACATTAATGTTAAACAGCATTATTATAACATCATCATTAGCATTAATAATTAACATTATTTATTTTTGAATATAACAAAATTAGATGTGGTAACTTGAAGACATGGAATTGTATTTCTAGATGAGCCAGAAGTCTTACTTTGAATGTAACTACCAAATCAGAGAATGGTTTCAGTTAGAAGGGACCTTTAAGGATCACCAACCCCTGTACCCCTGTACCAACCCCTGCCATGGGCAAGGACACTTTCCCCTAGACCAGGTTACTCAAAGCCCCATCCACTCTGGCCTTGAATGCTTCCACAGATGGCGGATCCACAACTTCTCTAGACAAGTTCTTCCAGTGCCTCAACACCCTTCCCATAAGAAATTTCTTTCTCGCGTCCAATCTAAATCTACACCCACTTCAATTTAAAGCCTTTGCCCTGACACTAGCAGCCCCTGCCAAAAAGGTCATTCTCTGACAGATGAGCCAGAAATTCAAATAAAACCTCCAAGCCCTTCTCCACAGGGCTGCCCCCAAACCATTTAACATCCAGTCAGTGGTGATACTGGTGACTACCCAACACAACCGCAGACTTTCCACTTGGATCTAAAGAATGGTAGAAACAAGTCCAAGGAGATGTTATCAGTCACAACTTACAGAATTCTGAAGCTGACAATCTGCAAATGCTCAGGAAGTTCTGCTTCTTGAATATATATATATGTGTATAATATATATATATATATAAAAGAAGCTTCATTAGCAATCAAGGAACCTTCTCAGATACCGACTTTTTCAATCATTTAATCACTCAGTCTTTAAGATGAGAGTTAGTGTGGTTTCAGTCAATGTGATTTCAACAGCTATTTGGATAGATATCCCTAAAGTAAAGGTACTTGCAGCTATTTACTTTCTATTTATTGCTTTTTAAAAATGTATTATCCAAATCCCTAACCACAAAGTCTTTAGAAGTGTTTTCTAACACTTTTAACAGACAGGAAATATGTCTAGTAACAGATATCTATACACAGAATTTCAAATCCCAAATGAATTAATTAATCTAGCTGATGAAACAGACCTAGGAAAAACAGGTGAATCAAGCTCCATAGCTATGTATTTTTGGTGCAACAAAAATGGAAACCTCTTCAGAGCAGATAAAACAAGTTTGTGATATGCAGTGTTTACTGCTGTTAGTTAATTTGAAGACAAACTGCTCAACAAATGAAATAGTTCACAGCTTTGAAGATTAAGACCACCAAAACTGTGCAGTTTTTAAAATCAACTGCTTAAGTAACTAAGTATCTGAATAATTATAATATTATATTGTAACATATATATAAAGAGAATATATAATAACTCGAGTTCCATGTATAAACCATGGAAACAGTCTTTGTGAGTTCTTACCTAAACAGAGAGAGCATCAAAATACATTTTCATGAAAAGTTACAAGTTATTTTAGAATCAAAAGCATAGGCAATTTCAGGTCAAAATGTCCCACATCTACACACTTATTACACCCCTTAACTCCCCACTCTCCAAAAACTGGAAGCCCTTGAACCCCAAGAATTTACTAAAACACAGGTTCACTCCAAAAATTGTTGTAGAATGATGTTCACTGAATATTGCTTTTCAGTGTTTAAGCTCATGAGACACTTAGCTCTAGTTAATAGCCACTTACACTGCCTTTGGGCCTACTCAGCAACGCCATGGAATTCACCAGGATCTGACCACTGCACACCCCACAGTGTGACCACCTCTCTAACACAGCCTTCACAGTGTTCTTCGATCTCTTGGGGACTGTAGGACTCCTAGTACCAAATATTTTGAGAAAATACACTACATGATACTGTGACACATTGTCTACACTTAACACAGGCTTGAGCCTCCTCATGCCTCACCAAAAAAAGGCAGTTTATCTATGGATTCCCCCGCCTAGCACTAAATCAAGTGCATGGAAGCCCCAAAGTAACAAATTTATTTACAGACAGTAACAACTTAAATTCATTTTCTTACTCTGTTTTTTATTACAGTTGCATAAGAGAAAACAGGAAAAATAAACAGATCTCTCATGCACTTCAGCTTTATGAATTTCCTTCCTGCAGCATGTAAATTGAAATTACAAGGCCTTCAGTGTGCCTTTTCCGCCTGCTCTGCTCTGTTGTCAGCACTCTTCTCCCACACCTTCCTGAAACGGTAACACATCTTCCATTGTATCAGGCCCCACCCCATCTTCGTTCTCACACTACTTCACATATAAATTTAGAATCTTTCTAGCATACAGAACACAGCTTATGACATGCACAAAACTCAAGATGGCTATAAAGCTTATTTAAAGGTTATTCCATGTCTCGTTTGTTAGTCTACAAAGGGTACAAACTGATGGGGAAGAAAAATAAGAACAGAAATAAAATGAAGCAAAGTTAGAGAATAAAACCATCCTAAGAGAAGCTGAGAGCATTGCTGAGACTTTTCTTCATACAGCCAAAAAAATGTTTCCTGAACCTAAATGAACTCTAGCACTTTAAACCTACACATATAGAATATCAGATGCTTAAGTGTCTATGCATCAGCTATTCGTGTACTTCCACTCAGATACACACAGTTAGCTATCACCTTTGTTTAGGAAAAGTCAAAGCACATCAATGCACAACCTCAATCAAAGGTAAAAAATAATTTATATTTTTAAAGTTTTGTTAGAAATAATTTTTGTATATAGTCTGACCAGATTTTACTTTCTTTCTAAGTGTATCACTTTTAAACCTAAAGTCTGTCAAACTTCCTTCTTCAATTGAGACTTGCAGGGAGGAGGAATGGGAAGTTAATTTCAGGAGGTATTTAAATGCAGATCAATTACACCTATATCTAAGCATTTCTTCCTTAAAAGCATATCCATACAGATTTTAATGGATTTGATAAATAAGAAGTACTTTGGATCAAGAATGATGCTTGTAGTGTGAATCATCACATTAAGAACCGGTATAAAATATTTAAGCTGTTTAGAAAATGTTAGGGTACCTACATTTTTCCATAGAAAAGACCCCAAGAACAAGTGAATCTTGTAAATCCAGCCAGCAGAAAGACTGATATATTGACTAAACACATAGAAAGCTGGCTTACCAAGTGATTTCCTCAGAAGCAGCATTTTCTTTTTTAATTGGTAATGGTTTAAAATAAATTTCCTAAAAAAACTGTCACTTCAAAGGACCTTAAAATCTATGATGCAAACACATGTTCTAAAACTTTCAACAAGCATGACAGGAAGCATCCCAGCAAGTTCATTCCCAAACTGACTACAGCTTAGCTCCTAATCACAATTAAGATAACTGAAATGGGGCAAATCCTTAAACTGATTATAAGATTAAGGAATACGGTTAAAGCTACTACCAACTGCATGTCTGATACCTGCCAATTCCTTCCTGCCACTGTAGGAAGGTCCCTATAGAACGGCCAGCACTTAAGCACGTACTAGCAAAACTGAGCCATGGTTAATGTAAACTCTGGACTCTTAGCTGACTCTATGCTCTTGACACCGACCAATACAACTTGGCTGTAAAACAGTCCGAGTAGTCTCAAGGTACCCCAAAATTGACACAGTATATCCTAAGAACCAGAGGTCTCCTCATGAGCTGTGGCTCTAAGATGACAGATAGGTAAAGCAGATCAAGCGAAGCAAGCTAACTAGAAGATACAGTGCTATTTTCCTTTGTGACAGCAGCATCCACCTAGAGATGTAGGTTTGACCTGCCAACACTTCAGAAGCTCACTAACCTGCAATAAGCTAAAGAGAGTAAACAATATTGTGCACTTGTACAGACTCTTGCATTATTCTTTTAATCTCTCCACTGCATTATGCTCAAGCAAGCTTTCTGCCAAGAATCATGCAGCAGAAAATGAAGAATGACTATAAAGAGTTATCTCCACCCCCACACCTCCCTTCCCTTCCAACCCCAAATGTCAGAGTTCATATAAGGAACAAATTCAATTTATTTGTTCCTCTCTCTCTAACAACAGAAAGCCAGGGAAAAAAAAACACTAAAGAACTTCCATCACTTGCTCCAAAGAAAATAAACCCTCTACCTCAGTGTGAAAGCACAAATTACACTTTAGTACTATTTAAGGACATCTCTAGGCATATCTAAGGACCCAGATGCATCCCAAACGAATTAGTTGGATTTGGCATGCAGTTTACTGAGGTACTAAGTGAACTAAATGAGAACTGAAAGATCATCCAATTCTGTCAGCTACCAAATGACGTTGGTTGGTTCTGTATCAGGAAGTGTTACGGTTTGCTTTCCAATGATGCAGTTATAACACTGACAGCATTGGTGAGATCCAGGTACCATCAATTAGGGAAACAACAAGCCAGCAGCCCTCTATCCCAAGCCTAGCACAACCACCAGTTCAAAATGCATTTAAACCCCTGACCCCGCCTGGCTTAATAATCGTGTTGTATGCGACTGTCAGCGCTGCAGTGCTTAAGCACAGCATAAGAGGACCTCAGTCTTTAAAAGAAGTTGTTGGAAAGAGAACCGGCATCAAAGCTATTTGAAGTCCTGTGCTCACAGAGAAGCGGCACTCACGACTTTCGCCTTTGTGGAAAGGCTCCACCGCCCCTGTGACAGCCGGCGAGGCACAGAGCAGTGTCCGGAGAGAGAGATGCCAAGTGTGAGGCAGGGCTGGGCAGGCGCCTCCTTGGCATGAGGCGCTCTCCCGGTACACGGGCACATTCACGAACCCTGAGCCCAACGCTGAGTAAACAAAACACCAGCGCGGAGCTGAGCAGGGCGGTGACTCAGCCAGGAGAGCGAGATTCGGTCCCACAGGGTAAGGAATTCGGGGAGACGTGACCGGGGGCCCATCGGCGCTCCCTACTCACCAGCAAACAGTCCACGTTCACTTCGGATTTGGGGTCCTTCAAAGTCACGTCGATTTTCTCAAACCGAGACTCAAAACTTTCTCCCGTCGACATGTTTCCAGAGATAAAAAGTTTCCCTTATTCCAGAGCAAAGTAAGGTTAAAAAATCATGAAAAGTTAAAAAAAAAACAAACAAAAAAGGGAGCAGGCGAGCACAAAAGAGAAACCGCAGCCTGCAGCAGGCTGAGGAAGCGCCTCTGCGAGATCCCTTCAATCACAGAAGTCTCTGGGGCAAGTCCCCGTCAAGGGGGCAGTGAATCCAAGGGGAGTCCGCAGCAGGCGGGGGACGAGGCTGCTTCCCCCTCCGCTCCTCCGGGCACGCACGTAGCTTCCCGGGATGCTCACAGCACCGCAGCAGCAGGTTTCCTCTCCCTCCCTCCTCTGCTCGGGCCCCACCGTCTCAGCATTCCCATTTTCCCAGCCGGAGAAGCCGTCCTGGGATCCAGCGTAGCGGTCCCCCCTCCTCGCCCTGCTGCTGCAGCGCCGGCTGGTCGGTGCCAGGTTCCGGAGCGCCGCTTTCTTTCCGGTGAACCAGAAGAAACAAAAGAGGGGAAAAACAAAACAAAAAAACAACAACAACAAAACAAACAAAAAAAACCACCACCACCACCAACCAAAAAAAAAAAGCAAAAACACAAAAGCCGGCAGGCACACCAACAACGCAAAAATGGATGGAAAAATAAAAAACGTAGGGGAATCTTCTCGACGGTGTCTCAGCGCCGTGGGGTCGGTCTGTCCGTGGGCACCGGGCGAGGAAGGCGCCGGGCGAGTGCTCCCGCGGGCGGCGGACGAGTCACCTCACCGGCGGAACGGCCGCAGCAGCATCTTTCTTCTTCTCCCCTCCTCCTCCTCCTCGCTGCCTCCCGCCGCCGGCAACGCCGGTTCAGCCCTCCCGCTGCGCCTCAAGGAGGCGACGGCAGCCCAGACCGCCTCAGGACCGACCCGAGGTTGCGGCGTGCGAAGGGAGGAGGGAAGGAGGCGGCTTAAGGGGAGGGGAGAGCGTGAGGTCCAGCGGCTGCACGGGAACCTGCGAGAGCCACCAACATGTCCGCCTTCCTGTTTGAACAGTCGGGACGGGGCGCGAGGCGCATGCGCGGGGGAACGGCTCCGGGGCGGGCGGGGACGGGACGGCGGCAGGCGGCGCGCGCCTGGGAAGAAATCACAGTCACAGAATGTCTCAGGTTGGAAACGACGTCTGAGACCATCCAGGCCAATAGCACCGTGTCAACTACACCAGGACAGTGATTGCCACATCCAGTCTTTCCTTAATTACCTTCAGGGACCGTGACTCCAGCACCTTCCTGGGCAGTCTATTCCAGTGTCTAATCACCTTTTCTGTGAAGAAACTTCGTAATGTCCAAACTAATCCTCCCCTGGCACAGCTTGAGGCTATGCCCTCTGGTCCTGTTGCTTGTTGCCTGGGAGAAGAAGCCAACCCCCAGCTGGCCACAGCCTCCTTTCAGGTGGTTGTAGAGAGCGATGGGGTCACCCCTGAGCCTCCTTTTCTCCAGGCTAAACACCCCCAGCTCCCTCAGCCGCTCCTGTTGGGACATGCGCTCCAGACCATTCACCAGCCTCGCTGCGCTAGTGAAGGAAAAAGCGGGAGGAGGCGAGAGCAGCGCATTCGGCTCGGCCTCGGACCCGGTACGGGCGGGGCGGGTGTGACAGCCCGGGATCCCTCTTCCGGGAGGCGCTGGCTTTGTGTGCCCGCCCCCGCCCGGCGGTTCCGGCGGGAATTGTGCGAAGCCGAGGGATAGCGTGCTGCCAGGGAAAGTGCCTCTTCCCGCCGGTTCCCCCTGCCATAGGGGGATGTTGCCGCCGTGTTTCCGCCTCGGTTGCCCGGAGGTGCCTCAGCGCTGGTGGCTGCCGCCGCCTTGGCACGGCACGGTTACGTGGGGACGGGTGGCAGCGATGGTCGCCGCTAGAACTGCTATGGGCTCCATCCTTGCGGATCTAATAAACCCAGGCCCTGGGCAGCCGGCTGTAGGTGGTCCTTAGGTGATCACTCACTGGAGATATTCCAGAACCATATGGGCGCTGTGGGATGATCCTACTTGAGCAAGGAGATTGGACCAGATTGCCACTGTAGTACTTTTCCAAACTGACTCGGGTTCTGTGATTCTGCGGTTCTGTCCAGTCTGGTCAGGGGGACTGGAGAAGTTGGCCTCCAGAGATCCATTTCAGTGACAGCCACTGCCATCCTCCATTTCAGTGACAGCCACTCTGCCAGCCTGCGTGTCCAGGGAAGAAGAGGCCAGCTTCCACAGTGCCAGAAGTTCAAAGCATTCCTGTTTATGTCCAGACAAGAGTCATGCAAGGCAGCCCACCAAACACAGGAGGAATAGATACCAGCACTAAACATGCAACCTGTGCAGCCTGTGTTTGTGTTTCAAATTCAAACCTTAGCCTCAGACCACAGCAGGGACCTTTTCTTCAAATAAGGAAACAATCACAGAATCCCTTAGGTTGGAAAAGATCTCTCAGATCATCCAAGCCAAATTCTGACCGAAAAGTGCAAGTAAGTGCTACATCCAGTCTTTTCTAGAACACTTCCAGGAGTAGTGATTCCACCATCTCCCTGGGCAGTCCAATGTTTAACAGCCCTTTCTGTGAAAAAATTCTTCCTAATGTCCAACCTGACCCTCCTGAGGCTCAGCTTGAGAATCAAGCAAAGTAACAATTTCAAATATTACTAGACAGAGGCCACTGTACTGGTTCAGTTCTTCAACTTTCACTGCAGTCACATAAATGGCAATGGCATTTTTACAGAGATCACTATAAATTGCATAGAGATTGTCAAGTTATTAATCTCTGGTCACTGCCAGTTGCCAGTAGCAAACCTGAATCATTAGCACTGAGTTATTTTCCATGTCATGGTTAGGAAACAAATTCATAGCCAAGTGTTAGAGCATTTGAACTATTCAGTCTTGGATGTCAGTACTTGCTATCTTGCTTTATTCAGAAAAAAATAACAAATGGCATTCTACATTTTGCTTTTTCTTATCCACAGTTGCCTGCATCTTTGTTTTTGTTTTCTGCTGAGAAGTATGTACAGTTAAAACAGTAATACAAATTACAGCAACATTTCTTGCTCTCTCATTTTTTTGCTGGCTACTACTACAGCCCTTTGATTCAGAGGGTTTGGTTGCTCTTGGAAATGCAGATGTTCCATTTCAGCAACCACAGTCCAAAGAGAACATTTCTGCAAGCTACAGGGTGTAGGCTTGGGATCATTTAATATGTGATGCAGTAAGTAATTTCTAAAATACACAGAAAATGCTTCTTGCAGTCTTCTAAAGCAAGATGAAAATCATCATTAGAGATACAGAGCCTAATTTGCAGTGCTCCTGGGCACCTGATTTAGGCTTTAGGGATGATGCCAAGCCTCAGCAGGGTGATTTGAGGCAGCTAGCTGGAAACAATGCAAAATTCATGAGCCCATAGTACAGAAGAGGAAGCCTGAATCTGCAGCTCAGTGAGCAGGATCACCACTGTGATCAGCAGGTACCATTTATGTGTTTTATCCAATATCTATGAAAGAACTTACAGGTACTCTTGGAAATGCAAAACACCTTGCATCCTCTCCAGATGTCCCTGCAACAAAGCTACACGTGTAGCTCCCTCTTGCTCTTCTTTCCTTTTTTTTTTTTTTAACAGTGGCCCGGATTCAACACAGAAAGCGGACAGAAGCACCATCCTCTTGTTTGGGAACTTGGAGAATTCACAGAGATGAGAGCTGGGCATTGGACAGGCCCAGCCTGTCTTATTTTCCAGTGAAGGATCTTGCCTCTGGAGCAGTACACCTGAGAACTTCTACCCGTGTTTGGGGTGAGCAAAGCTGCTGTGTTTGTGTTCATCTGTGTGCAAACTCTGTGTGTTTCATGTCTGTCAGATGAGCTTTTCTCACGACTGTGGTGGACTAAAAGTGCTAGTCTGTATGTCTCAACTAGAATAGAATTTGTGTGGGAGGTACTCATGCAGCTGTCTAGGAAACTCTGAGCACTGCTTCTAAACTGTAAAGGGGAGGCGTTGGCTACCAGCATCAAAAAGGATAATAATTCTGAATTTTAAAAGCAGGTATGGATTAAGTGTCTGGTGTGATAAAGTACTCATGCTGTAACTTGAGAGTGTAATGTAATAGCTTTTAATCCAGAGAACACTCATTCACATGCTAGGATCTTAAAGCCCAAACTTCAGTCAGACTATTTGTATCCATATGATTAGGAACTTGCATATTTCTAGCACTGGCCCATTAGAAATCATATGAATCCCCATCCTGCACAACCAACTAGTGCATTGAACTTTTGAACATTGATTGTTTTATTTTACCTTCCTGATAAATAAACTAAAAATAGGTAATTTCTTCTGGTTGTATTTATTGTGTCACATATTTTGGAATTGAGCTAGGTTTTGTTGAGTGAGATAGGAATTACTCAACATATACATTACCTGATAACACTGAGCTGATAAAGCATGCAAACCTGAAAGATCGTTTTTTCTCCCTTCAAAAGCATGTAGTCTCTAATTCTTGAAAGTGTCTCTAAGTAAATTGATGTCCATGAACAAACTCTTAATCCTAATACAACCAAAACTATGGTCCCCATATCCATATTCTCATGCCTATTTCATAAGATATTTAAATGTTCCTGCTTTTTGTGTGATACGAATTGACACTGACTTAAGACCTGATTGTTTGGCTGAGATTGAAATTTCTTATTAAATATAAAATATCAGTAAACTGTAGAATGACTATGTTGGCTTCCTCTAAACCGTAATAAAATACTTCTAAAAAGTACAAGTAATACTGTTTACTGTGCAAATAACATTCTTGTACATGAGAGTAACAAAACTGTGCATGTATGTGAGAGATTTCAGCAGTGCTCATTTCAGGAACATTCAGCAAGCAGCAAGGACACAAGAGCAGTGGAATACTCAAAGTTTCTGCTCAGCCCTCTCTGAGCAGGTATTGTAAGTCCCGTCCTCTTGTGAAAATGCTGAGAAAAATTAAGCAAAAGAGCTTGTAATAAAGTCAAAGGCCATTTACATTTTTCAGGTCATTGAGTGTGCATCTTAAAAGGCATATACTCTCAGAATGAGAGAACAGGCTGGGACGCCCATGTTCCTGAAGTCACTACTGACTTCAGAAGAGTTGCACAAGACAGAAATGAGACTACATCCTGTTCACCATATTAGGCTAAGTTAGTAATGTGTGAGGTCCCCTCACATTCAGCTTCTGATTTAGTCAGCATAAAACCGTCAGCAGTTAAAACACATTATGTTAAGCCTACCTTTAGTCCACCACCCTCTCTCATTCTTGGCCCTGCAAAATTGCCTCAGTTTAGCCTCTGCTTTAGTCCTAGGGACAGTTAATAGCACAGGCCAGTGTGGCTTGAAGCCCTGGGATGAAAACTGGCCAACAAATCCAGTCCTTGGGCAAAATATTTTATTGCTACAGCCCATCTGTGCAACAGGCTATTTGCAGGAGCTTCCTGCTTCAGGCAAGGTGTGATGGATGCTCAAGCAGACATATCTGAACTAACTTTGGATAATGATAAAGTCGCACTAGCATTGATCTCAGTGTGCTTGCAAAATCTGAAAAATAAAGGCTGTATTAGATAATGAATGCTAGTGGCTGTAAGTAGCTGATTTAAAGCTGCAGTCATGGTGGTAACCACACTGCCACCTCCTCACCTCCCTTGGGGATTCACCTACACATTGAAAAGACTCCTCAAGGAATTAGACTGAAAGCTTGATTCAAGGTGCTCTGAGCAGTGAACACATTAAAATGCTCTATGAATAGGAGAAAGTAAAAAAATGAGAGAGATATTAGTCATAATTTAGTATCCTGAGAAAAGTAATCTTGGCTCTTGATGACACAAAACATAGAACCTGTAACAGAAATGGTGTAGCATGGTGTGGCATGGTGTGGCATGGTGTGGCATGGTGTGGCATG
>VWYI01009457.1:29522-64353 GCA_013399455.1 Anthoscopus minutus
ACTGCTAGCATGAGAAAACACTTTTGCATATAATAGTTCAAAAGAGAATTTCCTATGGGTAGATTCAACAAGAGTAGTATCCCTCAAATGTCTGTTTGGCAAATGTGTTTGATGATGAAACAGTGCAACATATATGTATATAAATATGTTTTTCCTACATGTCACCAGATTTAATAAAGATAGGAAGCTCCAGGCATATGGCCTTGTCTGTTCCAGTGCATCCCAGCTTCCCAACGGAGGGTAGTTGCTGCTGTTCCCTATTATTTTCAAGCACCGTAGTACTTTTGCTGGAACCCTGAGAAGAACCTGCTCCCACTGCCTGTGAGTGGTGAGTGATGAGTAAGAAATGGGGCACTTGAATCTGAATCTTTGTTGTATGTTCTTGTAACAAGCTAGAAATAAAGGGGAGGCGGGGAGGAATCACCATTTGGAACTTAATGGCTCAGTTTGATGGAGAGGATCCGGTCTAAAAACAAACTGCTGCAAGGGAGGAAGTAAACTGGATGGCATTGTCTGTTCTATCCTAAACACAGATGTGTTTGCTGCCAGAAGACAAGGGCATCGTTGTATAAACAGCATAGACACTCCCAAAGTAACTTCTGTTGTATCTGGAAAGGAGGGAAGCTGTGAGCCCAGAGATAGATAGCAGCTCCCATATCTGGTCACCATGTGGTTCAGGCCAACATCAGCCCCAAGTGCATTTACAGCACAGGCTCCCTCTCTTTTGTGCTTTAAAAGTGTAGAAAAAATCCTTTAACCGATGTATGTCTAAAGCTCACAACCTGATATGAAATCAAATCAAAATTCCACTGGAATGCTGAAACCTTCATACCTCAGTAAGGACCATTTCCATGGCAAATACTATTTTCCTGTTAAAGTCACTTGATGGGTACAGAAAATGTCGAGATGCCAGAAATTCTTCTTTTACCTTGGGAAAAAGCTTTTTTATTTTCACTGTCCCGGGGCTTAAAAATGGCCCAAGTACTTCTTGTTGGAAACCTTTGAAAATCCAAATAAATTCAACTCTAAGTCAAAGAAAAACTGTGGGGAAAAAATTGCCTGAAAAAACAAAGGTTTCAGAAGTGTAGAAGTATATTAAAGCAGAAACTAAAAAGTAATCTCCTGATGGTCTTATCCACCAGGATATAAACAGAAATAATATATCTTTTGTGTCTATATATTGTATACATGGAAATATAAATAAATATGTATTTCCATTAAAATTAGAGTGATTATCATCATTTTAGACCTCTTAAAAGCTATCATGAATCCGATTTTCTATACTGCTATTATCTTGTTAACTGTGACTCACCTATGAGACTAAGAATTTTTCTTCTCATTTCTCCAGTTCATAACCCTAAGTGCTCTCTTCTAGAACAAATTTCTCCCAACCCACCTTACTCCTACTTCCCTGACATACACATATCACGTTTCCTGTGGTTGGATTAGTTTTGCAGTCCTTGCTCAAATAGGTCTTCTGAAGACAAAAGTTAAAAGTAAACTGGGCTGAGTTTAAAAGTAAACTAGCTTTGATTGCCCTGGCTTTGTTTTTATGTATGCCATCCTAAATATCTACACTCCTTGTAAATGCTTTGCTCTGATGAAGACTCTAACAAATCCATAAAAAGCCACGTTTTTTATCTTGGGCCTGGAAAATATTTAACAGTTTCAGCCCTAACAGATAATTAACTTCTAAATCACACATCTCATAACTTTGCTGGTATAAACAGAGAGGGCTCAGTATGATCCTTTTCAGGACAGAACAGCAGAAGATGCCATTCCTGACACTGACAGTGTGAAGATTCACCACACAAGTGATAGAAAATTGCTTTTATACCATGAAGCTTCACAAGATTCTACATGTCTTGTCTTAAATGCACTCAAATTCCATTAAATATGCAGTTTTAAAAAATGCATGTGTTTCATATGACTATCTTCTGCATATTAAAAAAAAAGAAAGTTGCATCACTGAAAAAGAATTCTAATTCACTGCAACTGCAGGAATTATAAATGAGTCGAGTTTGTAATTTTTTGTTGAATTTTCATAACGAAATCTCAGAAGCTGGTTTTGTTCACAATTAGGTTATTTTCAAATTCTGTTTTTAATCTCATGCCACTAGGCAATTGGTTAACTTATTTTGTACCAGTACTACCACTGTTGTTTTCTTTGTAGAGCTCTGCTACTCACAGAACACATCTTTAGGGTTTGAGAGTCTAGTCTTAGACAACAGAGATGATTTATATATTGACTTTTATTATAATTCTGTTTTCATTTGGCCATAACAACCCAAACTGCAGAAATGAAAATTTATAGGTGTGGTCATAGGCAGAAAACTGTGTGTATGAAAGTGTAAGCTCTTTCTCATCAAAGAGTTAATCTTTTTCTTCTTACTCTTCTCTTCCTCCCCTCTTGAAGATAAAAGACACCAAACTTCCTACTTCCTGTGGTAAAATGCTATGCAAGTCTGTTGGGTAATTCAAGTCTTGATACTCAGAAGATGGCAATTTTATATCTGTTTTACCTCATTATTTTGCTTCTTTGTTATTTATTATAATTATGGTTACTTCAAATCCCCAGAACTGCTTTGTTTGAAATGGAGAAGGGAGATAGCACAAGAACAAATGGCCTCAAGTTGCAGGAGGGAGGGTTTAGATTGCACATTAGGAAAAAGTTCTTCCTGACAAACCAAAAGGACTGTCAAGTATTGAAACAGGCTGCCCAGGGAAGTGGTTGTGTCACCAGCCTTGGAGGTATTTAAAAGATGTGCAGATGTGGCACCAGGGGACATGGCTTAGTGGTGGACTTGGCAGTGTTGGGTTAATGGTTGGACTTAATGATCTTACAGGTCGTTTCCAACAGAAACCATTCTATGATTCTATAGACTCCTAATTTGATGATACCAAAAATAATCTGAGGAAGGGACAAGCAAAATGCCAGGAACAGGCCATTTCAAAAGTGTAGTAGATGCAAAGTAATACCATCTTGATTGAGAGTTTTTAGGCAGAGGAGAAAAAAGAGCCAACTCAATTTGCTTTTTCCAGAGTCAAATAAAGTCCATCCACCAGGACTGGAGGATGTTAGCATTGTCCTAAGCTGCCTCTATACCATAAGAATAGATGAGGCTGCTCTATGAAATACTGAATTAAAAAACTACAAGGTGATTATATGATTGACTCATTCATGGCCCATAGCCATACTAATACTTGCAAAATTGCCTCTGGCTGATGTTCTAGAACTTTTACCATAGAAACAAAATGTACTGTGGCAAACAAAGCTATCCTTCAGGAGTCTGATACAATGAAAACAAAGCTGGGAACATGCATATGCAAAGCAGTATTTGTAGAGTTACATCATTACACCTTTGCAGTCGCTCCTTTTTTTGTGCCAAAGTTTGCTGAAATTATGGAATAACTCAGAATTAGGGTGAGTTTAAACAGATTATTGAAACTAAGTACTATGTCCAAATTATTATGGAGTTTGAGTTTGCTTTAATTAAAATGTCTTTTGTTTAACTGATTGCATGGAGTTCCCAGCACTCCTTGGTGGTGGCCATGCCATCATTTTATACTCCTATGAAGGTAGAAATGATATCATTACCTGCACTGTAAAATATCCACAGCAATTTAGACTAACATTGTGTTGACAGACGTGATTGTATAATCCATCTGGCTGAAGTCAAAACAGGTAACACAAGTTACCTGCTATCCCCAGGTCGTAAGACCAGAAGTTTATCCCTTTGCTTGTCAATGTGCATGCAGAAAAGGGACATATAACTCCATAGCTCCCAACTCACCTGAGCTAGTTTCTAGCCAGCTAGCTGAGGCACCTACAGCGATACAATCAGACTCCACAGACCATCATGTTACTTGTCCAGGCCCCAAACCCCATGCTGCTGGAGCTTCATGCAGCTGTTCCTCAGTCAGCTGGATTATACCATCACATCTACTGAGTATGGTGTGGACATGATCTGGATTCCTATGGGTATTTAATGGTGCTGGGAGCATAAAGCTGCTACCTTCTCATGTGTAGAAAATGAAGGCACCATCACCACAGGGGCCTGCTGGGAACTACTTCAAGTTGGATAAACACAAGATTTTTCACAGAAGGAAACCTGAACTCCGTTATATATACGGAGTATAACCATACTCCGGTATGGTATTTGTACTTTCAGTAATTTGAATATAGGAATCTGTCCAATTATAAAAAGTCATGCAGTTATAACAGTCAGTGGTCAGTGATGTTATCGACACTATGGATAACTATGGCAAGAATTTCTTGTGGCAAATATTTCTACTATTTGATGACCACATGATTTTTTTTTGGTTAGTTGTTACTCTTTCCTTCTTGACTCACTCCTAAAAGGCACTGAAACATCACAGACTTATCACTCACACAGCAATAACTGCAACTGTCCTTAAATCAGTTTTGTAAACCTGCATCCAGAGCATTCCCTACCAGAAGGGTGTGTGCTCTGCATTTTGTGAAGTCCTCCACATTCTTTTGATGTGAGCCATGAGATTCAGCCTTTCATTTGGGCTTCTTTAAACTGTATTGAGTCTGAGGGTAAACTCCTGCAAAGCCCTGGAGTCTCATGCACATTATGGGAAAATGAGGAAAGAAATGTATGTCTCCTGGAGTGTGGGGGACAATCAGCTATTAGCCACTATTCTTCTCAGCTAGGTGGAGGTTTTAATCCCTTCACCTCACCCTGGGCAGCCAACAGATCATTTCACAGCAGTCATCCTTATAGCATCTGTGTGAGCATGGTGAGGTGCCTTGTACTTCTGAACTCACTTTTAAAAAGTTAATGTCTCTTTTCATGTCCTGATCAGACTATTGCAAAACCCTACACGCAGACTCCCCAAAATGAGTCATGTCTGCCAGCAGGGATGTCTGCAAGATGTCTCTGCACAGAGGTGCAGAGCCGTGCAGGAAGCGTGGGAGACCACCCTGGCACAGCACAAAAGCTCATTTATTAAAGAGAATGCATTAGTGGAGCAGAGAGGACCTAGCAGGTCTACCTCAGGGGGCAATCCATTAGCTTCCAGGTAAAATGTAGTGGGTTCATTGTGACCTCCAAAGTCTGACTGCCATGGGAGCTGCCCCTCTATGAAATACGTCCCCCTCTTGCATCTGCAGAGAATTGAAATTTTGCTCTGGAAGGGTAATACCCCAGTGGAACTTGGAACATGATCTACTCTGCATGTCCGGGTCCCAAACTTTTCCTTTTTTGTGGCATGTTCTGATTTGTCTCTTTTTACACCCACTGTCCATGAGATTTTTCCTGTACATCAAATCTGACACTGAGAGAAGGAGCTGCATTACTCATACATAATTTCAAAATTGTGGGCAAACTGGATAGTTTCTTGCTCCCATAGACATATGACTTCATTGTGTCTGTCTTCCCAACTTCATGCACTAATATGCTTCTTCACTTCAGAAGCCTTATCACCAGCTGGAAAAGAATTCCTTCCTTATCACCTGTTAAGTTGAAGGATCAGTTGAGGCAGCCTTGTGACATCTCTTGGTTTCCGTCTGCCAGTAAGTTAGCTGCATTCAATTTCAATAACATGGCTTTTCTTAATATGTTAATTCATTTTTTGTTATTTAAATAGGAAAAAAAAATAGGTTGGCATGGCAAAATTCAGACCCTCTAAAGCATAGTAGACTAATACAATAATACCTTGATATTGAACAAGTGACAAAGATTTTTCCCTTTGGCTCCTGAGCTTTCCACAGCACAGTTACCTGAGCAATTTACTCAGGCTATTCATGAGTAAATTGTGATTAGCAGTATGCTATTAGTTGCTCAAATCCTCTGGTTTGCTGATATTGTCCATAAAGGATAAAAAACCACTTAGGCAGCCCAGTCCATTTCCAACCCTACAATTTAAACTCATTAAATTACTAGGCCAAGTCTATATTCAGAAATTGTTCCATCCTACTCTATATGCTTTCTCACTCTGTTTCCTCTCATCTTTTTCCAATAATGTATTGGACAACTTACATGCAGAAAATAACATCTGTAAGACTTACCTTGATTTTTAAAATATTTATTCTTCTGTTAGTCAAAACAAACAAAAAAAATTCCCAACCTACCAAGTAAAAAAAAAAAAACCAAATTACAAAGCTGTGTGCAAACTGGTACAGAGAAATGGTAATGCAAATTTACCCATCTTTCACACTCAATAGCTGTTTCTAGTAGTCTGCCTTTGTCCTTAGGATTTAATTAAATCTCTCACAGAAAACAGAATTTGCTAGTACTTGACCTTTGTTTTCAGAGCCCTGAAACACAAAAGGCATTTAGAATCTATGACAAGGCACAAAACACAACACACTCCTTTTATCGCTCAGGGCAACACAATGCTCATCCTTTATATGGAGAGACCCTGGGTTAAAAAAGGATTAAAATTATGCCACAGTATTTTTTTCTAGGTTGTCTCCTGAAGAATCACGACTGCTGCTTCAAGCTGATTATATGTTATGCAGTCCATCAGCATGTGATGCCCAATGCTACCTCTAAACCGATCCTTTTTTTACTATACAAAATATATCTGCACTCTTTTATTTGCCGTCACTGGCTTCCTTCCTGTCTTAATTCCTCACCCCAAGTTCCTCACACTCCGCTTGAAGACCAAACACAAACTCCCCACTCCCATTTCTGCTCCCACTTCCCCTTCCTCCCATCCAGGCCGCCTACAGCCAACTTTGTTCCAGCAGCCTTTCTGCTTTTGTTTCCCAGCTGCTCTCTCCTGCATCTCTTCAGCTGCTTTTTACACCACTTACATCCCTTTCCTACATGTTTTTTTTGCAGAAATTCTTCACACTTTCTCTTCATTTTCTCTCACTGATTTCTTGCTAGATTTTATCTTCTTCACTTCAGTGTTAATGGCAGACAAATGGTGGATTTATGATAAACAGTGAGTAAAATTTTAGTTCTTGCAGAACTCATTGAAGCAAATCTGAAAATTAACACTCAGCTAAAACAAAATCTGGTAGAAAGCTAATTAAGGGAAAGCATGATGTTCAATGGCCTTGAACTATGTAGAAAAAGGCCAATGAATGAGAACCTACAGAGAATAATTTTGCTTCTGGTCATGTTAACAAGGCACAGTAAGCCACGCATTAATTATATCCTCAAATTAGATGTAGTTTTGAGGGTGAAACTCTCTTTAGTCCTCACAGGGTGGCTCACAGTAGGAGAAAGGTGCGTTCTGCCTGTCACACCAGCCAGCCAGGCCCATAATATTTCCTTCTGTTAATCTCTTACTCATTTACCATCCCACAAGCTGCAAGGAAGCCCAGCGGCAGGATACACCTCTGCCTGCTATTTATGCAGCTGGGAAAAGTTTGTCTGCTTCCCTGAGCTAAAAAGTGACATTCTTGTGTCTATTAAAACATCGTCATTGAGCACAGCTTACAGTCCCAGGGTTCACAGCCTGGCTTTTAGCTTGACTAGAACTTGGGCATGCTTTTGAGGAATTTTTTAAAATGTGGAAGTAGAAGAAGCAACAAATACAAGCTAATACATTGAAGGGAAATAATTGAAATAATTGAATAATAATAATTTAAATTATAGCACAACTCAAGTTATTGCCACCTGCAATACCCTGCAGAAGTATCACCAGGTTTGCTTTGGCATTTTCAACCCCCACCCATAATATTGCTCACTGCAATTTATACTTTGCAGGGGCCTCATATCTCCTGGGATGCCTTCAGGGATACCTGGTTCTGGCCCATATGGTACAAATCACATATTTTAAGCCTTCTGTAGGAAAAGCAAAAGGTGTCCAAAACTTATGAAAACAAAGAAGACTGAGGGAGATGCATTGGCAGTGGTCCTGTTTCCATCTTCCCTGTTGATTAAACACTATTTTAAGCAATGACTATTTTTTTTTAAGAACAAATTATTCTCTAGGTCATTTAAACAAATTCGCATAATCTACACAAAATCTGAGGACTTTTAAAGGCTCCTTCCAACCCAAACACACACACACACACACACACACATACACACACACACACACACACACACACACACACACACGCGGAGAAGAATCCACCTCTGCTGGGCCTCTCCAGCAACTGTTGGCAGGAGCTGCTTCGAGGATGTGTGAATCACTAAGGTGTTCCCAATTTCTGCAGGCTGTTTTTGCAGGCTGTTTTACCAGGTGCCAGGCAAGTTGCAAGGCTACAACCCCAAGCTGGAGGGATGCTCATGGCCCTCTGCCGGGCTCTGCACTACCAGAGGCCTGTTTCTGTAGACAGATGAAGGAGGGAAAGGCAGATGTTCTCCCGAAGGAAAAAAAAGCATGAACTGAAGATACATCCTGTACCACGACTGCACATGCCTACAGAAAATGCTCCACATTACTCTGCTACAGGAGCTGCCTCTCCAGGACTTGCATTTCCTTTGATTTTCCTATGACCAGAAACAGCAAATAACAGGTTGAGAATCAAACCCAATACCCACCCCTGAAACTTGCTGCATTTGACAGAAACCAGCTGTTTTTCTGCAGCATTTTTACGGTTATCTATTAAACTGTTTTCAGACTGCTTGGACCAAGAATAGCAGTGAATGTCAAGTCCTTCTGTGCATGGCTGTACCCTCCATTTCTCTGCGAGATACATTTCCAGGCATGTCAGGCCTCGACAGCTTTATCAAACATTCAGATCAGGAAATGTTATGTCCAAGAGGCAGATAATTTCCCCCCCTGCTGTGGCCAGAAACACACAAAATTCTACAACTGAGCTCCTCTGTTTCTTCCCATCACATATGCCAGTCACCACTGTTTTCCTTATTCTGTCTTTGTCCAGAATTTTGACCTCTGATTGACTTTGAAGTTTACATATGAGGAAAAACAGTCAGACAGCTGCTAAAACAAGCGGAGAGATCAAACGGTTCTGAAAGAATTAAAAACAAACAACTTTTATCTTTTTCTTTTGTGTTTACCAATACATTAACAGATCTAGATAGAGGGAGAGATACACAAATGCGCATACATATATACTTAAATGGTAACATTAAAAATTACATTAAAAGAATATTGTTTAGATTAGTGCAGCCGAAGGATAAGGAAATTAGGAAAATTAGGAAATACCAGATTAAGACTGCTATGCTAATTTCTTTCTGCCACTGGGTGTGATTATCCTGTGTTGTACAGAATGAGGCATGCATCCTGTGGGAAAGTCAAATCTGACTGTGTCATGGAAGGGTTTGTAAGAAAACATATGTACATGGGGAGGGACAAAAAAAGACTGCCCAGAGAGTCTTAAATCTGCCATTTTCTAATATATCAGGAACTGAGCTGTGGCTAAAGTGTCGCTATTTAATGACTGGAGCATAAGGAATTGGATGTTCTAGCTTGTTTTCAAGGGAGGGAAAAAACTAGCAGAGGGAAGTCCCCTGCAACATGTATAGAGAAACACAGACTCTTGCCATTTATTGAGTGATTCCAGACATTTAATTAATTGGGTTTGGAGTGTCAGGCATAAGTAGGAGTTATTTGGTCCAGGCCCTGGAGCTGGAAGACCACACAGTAGAAACCAAGTTTTGTTTCCTCTACTGTACTAAATCTTTTAAAGCTTCATCTCTATTCAATTTCATTCTGCTTTTGCAGTACAATTTCTCCTAATGCTTCCTCTGCTATTACTGTTTTGGTGTCAGCAAGAACTTGGGTCTTTAAAACCGTGATGCTGCCCAATTACTATACTGGCAGACTGCCTTGACCTTTCCTGGAGAAACCAACATGAGAAAAGCAGTGGTGGTTCCCAACAGTTTCCATCTCACACAGAAATTCACAGAACACAGGAAAAATGTTCTTTCTAAGATTAATGACTTTGAATTTCAAAGGTCTTCCAAAAGTAATAAAGATGTTAAACTTTCCAAAAGATGTCAAATTTTACAAATACCTAAAAAATATTTCTGCAGATACCATATAAGTATGAATAATAATCTAAACCAGAATGTTTTAATTGACAATAAAGTTCTATTTGCTTCGTGAGAAGTTTCCTTTGGTTTTTTGTTTTGGTTTGGTTTGGTTTGGTTTTTGGTGGTGGGGGGGGTGTTTGTTGTTGTTGGTTTTGTTTTTGTTTTTTTTAAATAAGATTACTCTGGCCTGTATAATATGAACTCTGTAGTGCTCTGTAACCTGTGGCAGAGGCAAACCAGTCTGTGCATTTTCCTGTCTCTTGATATTGCTTGTACATGTAAGAGAATTTCTATAGTCACTTAATTCAAATCTGCTTTCTTAAATGCTTAAAAGGCATTAAGTTATAGGATGAAAATTCCACGAAATCTCTTTCTCTCAAAGAGATGGGAACCAATTCTCTTTTTGCCTTTCTGCCATAGATAAGCCCTTGTCTCTTATACAGGCTGTAACAAACTGCAAAAGGACCAGTTTGGATGAATAGAAATACATTTTCCTTTGTTTGTTTTTTTTTTTAATGCCGAATTTCACAGATTGTTAAGATAATTTTTGTAGGGCAAAGTAACAGTATAAACAGAAGTAAAATTATCTTTTCAGTATTAGCTTCAGAGCTGAAGCAGTTTGTGTACAGTTATCTTTTCCATCTATCCCTTGGGCATTCAGGCAGTGAAAGAATTCCTAAAGAGGGGAAGGAAATTGCGTTGGTCAAGATCAAATTGCAAGCCTGCCTAATTTGATGTACTGATGACTGTCCACCAGATACCACAGCAGGAGACTTACCAAGATGTTAATTGTCCCAAGGATTGGAGCTTAATGTTTAACAAACATCTCAGTTTCGTTGTGGAATGAAAGTTATGACAGCTGCAAAGACTCTTTGTCTTAGCTGCCTGCACAGTATTGGGTAGCACTGAGAGAAATCCTCAAGTCTTCTGCTTGCAAATAGTAGTTATTGGTAGGGTTACTAGAGAGAGAGGAAATGCAACTTCATAACTTCAGCATGTGGAGTCAGTACAAAACTCCAGGATTGACTTTGTGGCTTCAAATCAACTCAGACACTAGGGGAGCACATAATTTTGTGTAGATCTTTCCACTTTTGAAACTGTCAGGCTGTATCTTAGAGACAATCCCACAGTGAAGTCCTTGTATAAAACAACTCAAACTTCTATTTCATAGTCTTTGCATAGAAGTCTACAGGTTGCATATTGCCAGTTGGAAGATGTCATTTGTCAACTCTCATGTCCAGACATATGAGCCAACAAATGAACAGGCTACTTTGTTTACTGTTTTTTGAAGCAAAGAGGTCAATCAACAGCCCATTAAAAAGACTTACGGTGATAAAATATTTCTACACACAGAAGATTCCCCTAATCTGATTTCTGTTAGCAAGCCTGCTATTCATTACCCTAGTCCTGAGCAGTGAACATAATGAGAAGAAATGCTCCATTTAGAACAGAAAATGTTCTCACTTTGGTAGCTAGGATTTCATCCCAGATACTAGGAAAACACGGACTGCACTCATTGTAGATCTGCTGGTCATGCAGGGCACATTAGCCTCATACCAGCCAAGTAATTGTTGTCCAATTGGAGAATGATATGGTCTTTCTCTGTGGTATTTCCCCTTACCACCAGATGGAGAAGAATCCTTCAACACAGTTTTACTGTATCTGATTTGTTGTGGCTGTTACTGTGGAAACTGTACACATAGGCTTGGATTTTTTTTTTTTTGGCTAAAGCAGATTAAACTTCAGAGGGAATAATTGGAATTAACCAAGAGCTATCACACATATGCTGGATTGCTGAAGCTTGTAGGTGATCAGCATTTCCCATGGGCACCAGTAAAAAAATGTAAAGTCCGTTTTCTGCAATAATCCTAATTTAATCACAATATTATTCTGAAAAAAATCTGGTAGTTACATTTATCCACAGTATATATCCATGATTATTTCAGTTTCCTCTCTGTGTAAAACTACACAATAAAAATGATCCGGGATGGAATACATGAATTACTTTATTTGCTGATGAAACTAGTATCTTTGCTATAGTATTTCTATAGTATTTGCTATAGACAGTTGTTGGAAACAAATGTAAGGGCAAATATTAATAAATAATGTTGAGAAAAATAATGATATCAAACCAGAAGAATTACTGGACTGTAATGACTGAAAACTGAATCTTTGTCAGGAATACATCCAGATACCTAGAAACAGTGTGTATTCCAAAGGTCTGTACATCCATGTTGATGAGAAATAACAGCCATATTATGGCCATTCCATAATCACTACTGGTTCCTGAAATGCTTGTCTGTCTGCAAGAGATGCTGTCCAGTCAGTTAATCAAACTGTTAAGCATTTTCTTCCAAAGCAAGAGAATTTGGCATCAGCCTGGAGCTCAACCTGGAGCAGGCAGGATGAGTTGTGAGCTAGGCAGAGCAGCTGTTGATCCTGTTTTTGTTTCGACTGCTGCCTGCAAGGAATTAATTACCCTGCTACACTTCACAGGCCTCTCCAAATTGCCCCAAGGCTTTTCTTTCTTTCTGCAGCATTCAAAAGAGGCAGGTCTGTAAATTGTCTTCTCTGACTACTCTGAATCACATTAGTCTGCTCTTTTTTGTAAGCATACCCCATAGTGATAACAGAATTCAAACAGGCAGGCAATGTTGCTGTGCCTGCTCTTTCCTATGTGCATGTACATTGCCATGTTCACCACCTCTTGCAGAGCTCATACCAGGGAGCAGCTTCACCCCCAGCACCAGGGCAGCTCTTGAGGCTCTCCTGCCACAGGTGCAGGGAGGAAAACCCCACTCACCTGCCCTCTGGGGAATGCATAGCCTGTGAAAAACCTATGCAGCAGAGAGGCCATCCTCTATGAGAAAAATCACCTTGGACAGTTTTGTTTCTAACTGCCTGGGAAAATACTGACATTTGTCTGTGGCACTGGTGCCAAGTAACATTTAGGCTTGCTCATGCTCGGGAACTTTTTGGCTTGGAGAGAGAAGAAAAAGAAAGCAGTTAGGCCACAAGGCTCTTCGTTGCCTTTCATTTTGTCCCTCTAGGCTGCTCCTTTTTCCTTACTCCACAGCAATTCATGTGTGAAGGGAAAGAAGTGACTGTGGCAGAAAAGCACAACAGAAACTGGAATCAGGAACCTGCATATTAGGGCATGGTGACCAGTAAATCTACCAGGAGCTGGTGATAATACCCAGGGCACAATAACCTACACTAACAACTAGGAAAATTACTTTATGTGCTTCCAGGTTTGCTGGCCTGTTTGTGCTCTTACACCTTCCTGGGGAAAGTATGGGGTTGCTGCTTGGTGTCAGCACTGCTGGGTACCTCAAAAGAGTTTCTCCATGCACTGAATACTTGCCTCTGGGAGGTTAAGAATTTTGGTTTGCATAAATAGTTCATATTTTATTACTGTAACTTATCCAATCATAAATTTAATTTATTATTTATTTTATTATTATAATGTGTTCTGTATTTTATGTAAATATATTTGCTTCTCTAACTCCAATTTGGACTGCTGGCTTTATTTTCCCAGGAAGGTTGAACCCTTGTTTTGGTAGAGTGTGTATCCACCCTCTGAGGAATTGCCAAAGGCTTGAACTCAGGTTTCTCTGGCACTATACAAAGTGAGGAAAATGCCATAGGTGATTATTACCTTGGGCAGAACTGAGGGTGAGCAACAAAATCTGAGGAACACAGTCTGAAAAGAGGTGAATTTGTTTGCTTTCCCATCCTGGTCTCATCTTTGCTCTCTTTTACAGAAAGATGTTGGCCTGGATTAGTTTCTGTTTTTCTGAAGGGAACTTGCCCTGGGACACTGAGGTAGCTGAGAACAACTGCTGAGCAAGAACATTCCCCACTTCAGTTTGAGCAAAATACTGTTTACCCCATTCTCACTCATTTGCCTCTCCCATTTCCCTGTTTCTCACTGGAGGCTGCCTGAGGCATGGGAGTATCATGATCCCTCAGCTGCAAGGGCTGTCAGACCAGGAAAGGCACACCTAGCCTGACAGAGTGTACCCAGGACCCTTGGAAATCTGCTCTTTGCTACATGGTCCTGTACTACATACCCAAAGCCCCCCTGCACCCAGGGAGATGCCACTGCATGGTCTGACATTCTTCATACACATACCCCACTCTGACAGGGCACTTTGGCATCCACCTCCAGGTGCCACTGCACAGCATGCTTATGCACAGCTGGAGATGATCCTCTTCTTCTCATCACCCTGTCACTGCTTTGAAATACAGAGGATCCCTATGCATATGAAGAGGGATGTTTCTAATTGTGGTTTCTGGTCCCAGATGTGCTGGTGCCAGGACAAGTGTCCCTCATTCATGGGAAAGCACAGAAGAAAGAGGTTCAGCAACTGGACCTGTAGCTGCCTGAGCTCAGAAAGTCTCAGGGTCTCAACTGCTGGCACTCAGACTTGGCTTCTTTTTTGTGTCTGGCCCCCTCCCACTTGCCCACAGTTCTTTTCAGTGTTGCCTGTCTTCTTTGCAGGAGAGGCCAGGAGGCTCTGTTGAGTCTGCTTACACTTGGTGACATGGATTGAGGGCTGGTTCATCAGGACTGGTTTCTGCATATCTCTAAGGTCACTTACTCATCACAGGCACCACCACCCATGGTGAAAGCCCAGGTTCTCACAGTGAGCCATGAAGGAAAACACAGCTTGCCACTGCCCGGGCCAGACTTGTCAGTGGGACACTTGATGGCAACAAGAACAGGAAGGCTCAGGATGGGGAGCCCAGCTAAACAGCCCTGGGCATGGCACATGAGTGAAGGTAACTCTGACCTGTCTCACAAACCATGCTGGCTTCCCATACTTGAGTTTTTTGAGTCCTCTCACTTTTAAATGTGACTTATAAGATTTGCTGCACCTGTCTATGACAGCAACAATAGTGTGCACACAGTGGATCCAACCCACATAGCAGCAAACCTGCTGTGCACTGGCAGCTGCTGTTGGGGGCGTGCCTCTCCAACTGGGAGACAGATGCTTTTGTCTGTGCACTTGTGCCTTAACATGGCATTGGAGACAATGTGCTGAGGGTTGTTTCTACAGCATGCATAAATTTGTGGTGGAGCCACTTTTCTCTGGAGTTGGTTGCAAGACTGTTTCCTCAAATGGCACAGAAGCTGAACATCACAAGGCTTTTGTCCTTACCAGCTCCTGCCACACAGAGCTCAGCTAAAGAGGCTTTTAATTTCAATTTTCCTCAGAGACACATTCTCTGGTTTCTTCCTGGACCAGAGGATCAAATAATCTTTTGTTCCATTGTTTCACAGATTCTCCCATCTTCTCTGTTTTTTCTTTCATATATTTCCAACATGCACTAAACGTTTGCCATACCTGGCTATTCTCTCACATGTCTCTGCTATGTCTGCCCTGCTACAGGCATTGACTTGCTCCAGTGTTTGGGATAGAGATTGCTGATCATTATAAGTTATTTGAAATCTGGGAGAATGAGAGGCTGGAAAGCAGTGCTGTGGAAAGGGACCTGGGGGTCCTTCTCAGTGGCAATTGAATCTGTGTCAGCAGTGCCCTGGCAGCCAGGAGGGATAGCTGTGTCCTGGGGGTCATCAGGCACAGTTGAGCAAGGGAGGGGATTGTCCTGCTCTGCTCTGCACTGGGGTGGCCTCACCTCGAGTGCTGGGGGCAGTTTTGGGTGCAATACAAGGAGTATCTGAGGTCACTTGGTTTGCTCTACCTGGAGGAGACTGAGGGAAGACCTCATCACAGTCTTCAACATCCTCATGAAGGGAAGTGAAAGAGCCAATACTGATCTGTTCTCTCTGGTGACCAGTGATGGGATCCAAGGGAATGGCATGAAGCTGTGTCAGGGGAAGTTTAGTTTGGGAAAAGGTTTTTCTCCCAGAGGATGACTGAGCACTAGAACAGGCTCCTCAGGGAAGTGGTCACAGCACCAAGACTGCTAGAGAAGCATAGAAAAGCCTAGCAGAAGCTGATGGTTTTTCCTCTGATAATGGGACTTGGGTCAGGCAAACATTTGATGAAGAAAAATTCAGTTCTACAATGATTTTTTAATTTCTTTTCCTGCCTAACATTCAGCCCATCTCCTGATACTGTGAGACATGGGGGAATGGTTATGGTAGAAGAAATCACACCACCTCCACCACATTACAGCAGGAGAGATCCCCTGTGCACCAGGGAGAATCTACTGTGGGAATCTCCACTCCATTTAAGCTCGTGCTCTGCATGCATAAGCAGAGCAAACTTGGCAGGCTGAACAGTGTGTCCCTTGGGAATATGACAGATGAATATAAATTCAATAACCTTGCTATTTCATTCCTGTTGGGTTACTTGTGCTATGAAACGAAGCACATCAGTATCTGGAGTCACTCTGAACAACAGAAGAAAACATTCCCTAGTGTTGAAACTAGAATTTTGTACAGCATTTATAACTTGCAAGAAGTCAGAAGTCTGGCTGTGCTTTGTTTCCCACCATCCTGAAAAAACGAAAGAAAACACAACTGAGGTAGAAGGATCACCATTGCCAAGGGCTGGGGTTTCTTCTTTTGGTGTAACTAAGAGGCTGATAGCCATTTTGCCTATGAGCTTGCACAACTGAAAGATGTAAAACCAGCTCCTGAATTTTCCTTACCATTCTCCCCACCACCACCACCATCTTCACTATCCATCAACCTGCCTCACTGCTGAAAGCTGAAAACACAAAAGTAAATATTAGTTAACAAGGTTTGCACCCTGGGGGTGGTAAACAAAACTGCTCTCCATGCCTATGAGCTATTGAAGGGAATTTCTGCTGTAGGAAAACAAATCTCATCACAGTAAGAACATGTCTACCTGGGGTAGGGTGTGCGCGCAGAGAACGAGAAGAATATTTTAATTTTTCTGATTTCATAATTAGGGAATGATGAGGTACAAAATCTTTCCTAAATGTGTCCCTCCAGTTAGAAAATATGTATTTGCCTTATCTTAGTTTTCTTTGTAGCTAGAAGCAGAAGTTGATGCTAATCTGATTCTTTACTCCTCTGTAGTTTGGGACATTTCAAATACATATTTTTTGTCCTGAGATTTTGTCTCAAATGGAGACAATTGAGACTTTGTCTTGGACCAAGAGAATCAAGACTTTGTCTAAAATGCAATTATATGGCTCATGCTAAACAAAACAAGTCTTTGTGTATCATTGTTATTAAAACATTGCAGCAGCAGGAAATAGCTAGACATGGACTTTCCTGTGCTAGTTAACTGCTACTATAGATCTGTTAAAGTTCAACTCATTATACATTTAAATCCTATTACAGTAGCTGAATGCTTTGACAAAGAAAGAAACAGTCTGTAAAACGGTTCCTTGCAAAAGAGTAGTGCATATATTAAATCAGTATGATCTCACCTTACCGTGTCCTTCATTCAGTCCACACTTCCCTGAACGTGACTTTCACTCCTGCACTCCGGCGTGACCTCCTCCCGCCTGCCCAGTGGAGCATCACCAGCGAGCAGGCAGGAACCCCCCCGGCAATCTGGCCCCCTCGGGAGCTGCACCACAGGGTCAGGTCCACCCCTTCGGCATCGGTCACCAGAGCCGGGCTAAGTCTCAGTCTTTCAGGAGCTGCCTGTGAGTGGCTGGTCAGAAGAAACCTCTGCACAGTTTAAATGCCCGTGGCAGGGTCTGTTCTTTTGTTCGGCGCTCTCCCCTCCACAGGGCTATGGTCTAAAACAAAAGCAAGCTTTATAAAAGTAGATCTCCCTAGTCATACATTCAGGGATGGATTTTCTCCTCGTCTTCTGGTGCTCAAATCAGGGAGAGGACTAATTTTGTCTGAATGGAGCAAACGAACACAAGTCAAAGGAGAATCAGACTGTAGCTTTAAGAAGCACCCATTCCTATCACTTCCTAGGTTTTTGTTGGGGTTTTTTGCTGCAAATATATAAATCTTTGTATTAGCTGACTTCGAAGGTCATAAAGCCCTAATTATATCTGCAGACTACTAATGCAGTGTGCTGCTGATGCATAAAACACGCATAGATAGTATACAAATGCACTCAGGCTGGGCTTAAATTTAGCTTCAACCACACAAAAGATATCTTTATAGCTAAGAATGATGGGAAGAAATATCTCATTCCAGACCAGATGAACAACTCATTTTTTCACTAATCCTGGATTTGGCTGACCTGACTTAAATGTGTCCTAAGACATTTCTTAGTGCTTTGGTAATTACATCAACATACTTGGGTTGGAGATGCCAGAGTTAGGAAATCATAAAAAAAAAAAGAATGGGGATTCTATTTTTAAAATTCTTCTGTTACTTTTAAAAATAGAGTGAAGCATAACTTTTCCTATAGCTATAATTTTTTAGGCTAAGCAAACTCCAGTAATTTCAAAAGCAGTAGGAACAAGGGGTCACTTGGGGCCAACCAGAAAAAAAACAAACCTCTTTGCTCTTTTCCAGTACAAGTTTTTGTCATGTTAATATTGTCGAAAAGGATCAGCTTATAAATGAAAAGGTAAGCTTTTCCTTGCAAGAAAACACAAACTGAAAAAGTATGCAGCAATAGTGATTTCATAGCTGTACAAGAACATTGATGAGGGAAGAGAAACAACAAGGGGAGTTCAGCTGTGCATTTTCTCAGTACCTATCACTAGAGCTGGACTAGATTTTGCTAAATGATGTCTGTCACTGACAGCTGCTGTCATCAGGAAACTGCCAGGAGCTACAAACACTTTTCAGCAGCAGGAGGCTATCAGCTATGGCAGTGTACAAGTTTTTCATGACATTGCCTTCAGTGGTGAGAGCTCCAAAGTCTTTCCCTAATAATATTCCTGAAAGTCTTTTGTTTAGAGGAGAAGAAAGCCATGTTACAGCAGTATGACCTGACTCTCTTAAAAATTTAACATGAATAGTATAGATCGTTGTTTCATAATTGTTTTGTAATCAGACAGCTAGACTTCTAGTGTTTTAGATGATTTTTAGTGTCACATTTTATACAAATATACAAATAACCCTGAAATACTGAAAAAGCAGTGGTAGATAAGCTGTTCTTGGCATTAAGGTGTGTTAAGCAAAAGGATGCACTCCCCCCAGCCCAAATTCATACCTTTGAGCTCTGGCCATCTCATAGATAAAAACCCTAGAACTAAAACTCCATCTTTACTTAACCTGACAGTTGTAGCTCAAGTTTATTGATTTCAAGTGGGGCTCCACTCACGTTTGTACAGAAGTTTTTTGTCATCCTCCTGGCAAGTCATAGGGCAGATGATTCTTTTCCCCTAGTACTTATCAAGTATGGGAATGGGAGTTAAAAAACCTATTGGTTTCCCAAATGGCTTCCAATGGGGTAATGATAATTTGGCACTGGAAAGGTTTGGCCTCTGTAGTTTGAGAACCAAACTGGCTTTGAAAACACCAGCTATCTTCCATTTGTTTGTATTTACATTTCCATTGGGATAAACAGCTCTTAGCAGATGAAAATGCAGTTTGTTTAAGTATTTCAGTCAGAGAACAGCAATTATAAAAATAAGGCGCTCCTTTCCCTACCTTCAAAGCACTTGCTAATGTCGATAACTAGAACCTGAGACCAAGTCCTGAGGCTTAAATCTCTTCCAACTGAGCCAGCTTGACACTTAAGAGATCTACTATGAAGCATTAGACATTATGAAATGTTATGAACACTTTCCAGTTAGAGCCTTTTTTGGTCCCATTGACTAAGGAATAGTCACACTGCAATGATGTCACACTGCAGTGATGTTGTGGACTCCTTGAGAAATGAGCTGCTGCATGCTGTAACTGCAGAGTGTGATCAGTGAATAGACAGCATGTCAATGAATCTTTAGTCACAAGCCATATATGCAGTTCAGTAGCACCCTCTGAAACATCTACAGCTCCTCATTAATCAGGAATTGTATTGTCTTAAAAAAATCACATCAAAAATATTTAATGGTATTTTAACAGCACTGAGCATGCATTGTTTCTAGGAAAAAAACCCAAAACCTCAAAACCAGATGTAAGGATTTGAAGTAAAAAAAACAACTTGGAGATCTGAAAGGGTATATATACTAGGAAGGAAACCCCTGTAGCTACAACTCACAGTAGCTTCTGATGTTGGTATTGACGAAACAAAAGGGAGCCTTCTCCAATGTAACAAAAATTTCCATGAGTTCATCATAACATACAGAACTCTTTGACCAAAGTCTCTTTTATAGAAAAAAATGTCTGCCATACATAAGCTATTATAAAGAATAAACTTTAAGGGTTTAATAAAATGTAAATTTCTTTCATGAAAGATAAATTTCTGCTCATAAAGAATTTCTATGAAATTTCTTTATAAGCAGAGATTGAAAAGTGTAATATAAAGGTTATTTGTTTTGTGTCTATTAAAAGAATAAAAAAAGTCTTCATCATTTTTTCTTCCTTGTTCAAGTTTTCTCTATTTTCATTTTTGCATTTTGTTTCTAAAAAGCAGCTTTAATATTGGGTCAAAATTATACTTGCAAACGACCCAAATTGGTGCAATCAAGTGGCTCAATGCAGACTGTTGTGTTCAAGAACAGCAGATGGACCCTACATTAAACACTTCTCTGAAAATCCAGTCACCTCAAGCAAAAGCTATTTTGAATTTTTTAATCTAAATAGTGTCAGACCACCAGTCAGATGAGAAATATGCCAAGAAAAAAACCTGGAGATATTTTAAGGAGCTGTAGTGTGGGGACAGAATAAATTTGGGTTTAGGACTTCCAGTATCAGATCAGAAGTTGGCAGTCGCATACTGTAAAACATTTGGGAAAAAATTCCTCATGCTTTTAGCTGAATTCTGTTGGAAAAAATCTTTATCCTGTGCAGGTGGCACTTGGGCTTGTATTGATACTGTTAGAACAAATGTTATCAGCCAGTTCTCTGCTTCTTGTTATTTTGTCATCTGCAGCTCGGTGTTGCCAGTCAGTGTCCTTTAATTTCAGATTCAAGTCAGAATCTCTGTACTGGAACCATTTTCATAATTTGCCACAGATATCTTGCATGTTCTTTTGACCTCTTATTATGCATCCACCCTTTGCCTCCCTCCTCATATGCTGAAAATAGTGAAGAAACTCAGGATGATCTTGGGGACAGACATGGGTTTCTATCCAAGAAGAGGCGCACTATAAGTCACGTTCACTCTTTGTATTTCCCTAGCCCTGTCTGCCAAAATTCAACCTGGTCCCCAGGTTGTCAGCATACATCATGATAAAGTTTACAATGCCATTTTTATGTGGATATCACAGGATAGACACCAAAGAGAACTGGAGTAGTGCAGGGATGGAGTTTCAAAGCATGACTACAAGAAAGGAACAGATGACTTGATGCAATAGGGTGCTATTGGTTCCTGCAGTGACCAGCTCATCCAAAGAAAGTGGGTAAAACGGGAACCTGGGGGCAGATTTCAAACTGGAACTTTGAGCCTAAATGCTCTCTATCAGAAAAAAAAAAAAAGGATTAAAGGATTGTGAGGGGACTGTCCTACGGGTGGCAACCAAATGGTGCAAGGGTGGATAGGCAGTACCTTCTCCGTCCTTGGGTGTTGTTTACAGGGGAATGTCAAAATAAAAAAATAAAATCAAATAACCTGCCTTTGGCCAAAGTAAAGAAGCCACTATGAGAGCTCTCTTCTGCTTGCATTTTTGTGTTTGCTTGCTTTATTTCTTTTATGGGGCACTCAAGTTTTCTGGGCACTTCTCCAGGGGTTGTGTGCTTTGCCAAGCAGCAGCTTCACATTCTCAGGCAGGCAACATCCTGGTTCCACCCTATCCTGAATGGGGTGTGCTCACACACCCTCATCTGCCGTCAAGAACACTTTATTTCAGACAGATATTTAGTAGAGAGAAGTTAGACTTAATCTCCATTTCTCCCATGAACTGGCCTTATTTAGTGTACTGGCATCTATAAATATGAGCTGTAGCTTGACATAGCAGTGTCATATCCCTTGGAGAGATCCCAGAAGAAGAGTTAAGGCCCGAGACGTGCACAAGCTCTTTCCACAGTCAGGTTCACAATGTCTTCTCAGGAATCATTTGCTGTTGGTGCATTGTGGCGTAGTTTGACTTGAGTGACAAGAGACTTCAACTTATTAGAAACTATACGGATCACTGTCACATTCTCCAGCAGGGCAGAGGTTTCACCTGTGGACCATCGCCCACAGACATTATTGTCTCCAGGGCTGGCCCAGACAGGGAAGGAAAAAAAATCAGAGATGCAGTTTCTAAACAGAAAGGAAAAGGGTTACTTCTCCGTCTATTAGAGAAGAACTGCTTAAATTTTACAATACTGCCCTGGAACAGGGACTCGAGGGAAAGATGATAAATCCACACTTGTAAAAAGTCAGGGAGCCGAAGAAGGCAGCTGGGGCGACAAGAGAAGGGCTCAGCCCAGCAAGCACACTCCCCAGCCATGCAGCAAGCACTCTTCCCGAGCAGCCATGGGCAGAGGCCGGCTCGCTCACGCAGCCCCCTCTCCCAAGGAGCTCAGAGAGAACAGCCAGATTGTTCAGGGCAGCGAAACTTTCCCCGGTGTGTGCCGCGGACCCCATTCCGTGACCCGGGCACTCAGCGCCCGGCGGCGGCGGCGGGCCGGGCCCGGCTCCCGCGCTCTCTGGGCCGCTGGGCGGCGCTGCGGCAGCGCGGGCCCGCGCCGTGAGGGCACTCGTTTGCTCGCGAGGCGCTGGAGCCTGTGGGAAGCCGTGAAAGCTGTATGTATGTATACAGTAAAAAAAAAAAATTAAAAAAAATATATATTAAAATTTTTTTAAATTGCTTTAGGCGCAGAGGGAAGGTTCCGTGGAGAATGACGTCCGTGGCTCTACTTGCGTACGGCCGCGAACCCCGGTGGCCCTGTCACTTTTTCCCCAGGGAGCCCGGGGCACTGCCGATGCATCCCTCCGGCTCCCGAGGGTATTGGAAGCACTTTCTCATGTGTCTCCCGCACTGAGGCAGTGCCGATACTGGAGGGTTTGTCGAGATTTCCACGGCAGGGACAGACAGAGTGACAGGCGGCGCGCAGCCCAGAGAGGCGGCTGCCGTGCAGCGCCGGAGAAGGGCAAGGATTCCGCAGAGATGAAGAGCAGCATAAATACAGATAATAAACATTTCAGAAGAGTTTTCTCTAAAATGATAGTAGCAAAGGGAATTTAATAATGTATTAATTGCTATAGGGGGTTAGTATGTAAATGGTAGCAGTGATGTAGGAAGGGGTGAAGCTTCAATCAACATAACTGTGCTCCAGTAGGAAACACTTCGAGGGGATGTGTCACCACTCTGTCTCAGTTTTGACTCAAGTTTGCCCGGGATTTTTGCCCATGCACAATATAAACTGAACAAAGATTTGCAATGGACTTGTTTCGGGAATTTCAATGTCTACCTCAGTTCTGCATCTGGGAGAAAAACCAAGTGGAATCCCTGCTGTGGATGAGGAGTAGGTTTGTCAAAATGCTCAGAACAACCACTGATACCAGACATTCTATCAGCAGAAAATGTGTCAGCGCTCCAGAACTTCCTAAGAGCTGACAAAAGCTTGTCATTAAAACTCACTTTCAGAAGACCTGGAAATCCAGGGGATCTCCAGGGGGTTGAAAAAAAGTTCATGCTGAAACAGTATTTTGAAAGATACAGGGAAGACCTCAGGAAATTCAGGCAGTGAATTTCTGTCCAGCCCTGATGTTGCCTATATTCTTCCGACTAATGGGAGTCCATAGCCTGAAATGTGTGCTGCCCAAAATGACTGTTTTAATAAATATCAAGATAAAAGAAAGTATGCTATTTATACTAAGTGACATGCATTTACAGAAAGCAGATTTTGCTGAGATAATCTGGTACCTTTCTCAGAAGAGTAAGATATTTTCATATAAAGCTGCTAGAGGCATGAGGCTTTAGTTTAGTGCAGATCTTTGATGGAGAGGTTATAATATACCAGTATATCAGTTCACAATCCAGTGGTTAACTCTATAAGTAGTCTTAATGTTAAACAATCATTGTTCAATATCATTCATTGTTCAGGGGTCTTACCTAGTGAAGCTCCACCTAGATTGTCTCCTGGCTGTTTTCCATTTTGAACTGTGGTACAGGAAAAAAAAAACATAAACCCATCATAAACCCATGGCAACAGACCAGAGGAACAGAAACAAAAATAGGCTGCTGATGTAATCAGATGGTAAACAAAAAGCAAGCATATAATGTGCTACCTTATTACAGGTAAACATGAATCTGTATATCTAAGAACAGAGAATGAAGGCCACAAAGTTAAGATGGGAAACTATACTTTGAAGCAGTGACTCTGGAAAAGACTCAAAAAAGAGGGACACAGGAACTGAACAGAAACTCACACTGAAAGAGGACAGGGAGGTGTACAAGGAGGTGAGTTCTTGAGTTGGGCTAAGGAAGATTTTGAGATTTTTTACTAATCTTGCCATTGTGCTGAAATGTTGGGCCTAGTTCTCTTGCGCTTGGGTCTGGGAGGATGTTATCACTTTAGGCGGGGAGAGAGTTCAGTGTCATTTTGCTGTTAGACCCAAAGCACACATTAAGGAACACCTAATGGGCCAGGGACTTCTCTTATAGAAAATAGTGTAATGGAGCAAACAGAACACTGACATTTGTGAAAGCAAAGCTTTTTCTACCTAAAAGATTGATTTCTGGTTGTTAACAAGTATAACTTCCTTGGAACTGAAACCATTCACTACAACTGAATTTTTCTCCTAGATGGAAGTAAATACTTTTGAGGTCAAGCTTTCCAGCTTCTACCTGTGACTGGGAACAAAATTATGTCACATAGGATAGTTATCTGAAACAGGAACTATTTCTTTTACTGGATTTCTAAAAATATTTCATAAATATTTCAAAAATATTTCATAAAATAATAGAATCATTAATGTTGGAAAAGACCACTAAGATAATTCAGTAAAACCATCAACTCAGCACTTTCAAGGCTGCCATCATTTTTTTTGCAAGGGCTTTCTCAACCTCAAGCATCATTTCCTCTGCCCTCATATTTTTCTGCTGGACTGCTTTTGCGCAGAGCAGCCAACAACACTTGCCCATGTCCCTCTCTGTGTGAGGATATATGTATTTGCGAGTTGCCCGCATCTTAACACCTCACCACTGTGTTATTTCTTTTCATTTTAGTTACAGCAGCACAGTGTATGCAACTAGGAGGATAAAAGTGCCTGAAAGTGTCCTTTCTTTTTTACTAAGTCACAATGCAATTGCTCACTGATGATAGAAAAAAGGAACAACTGGAGACCACCTGCTCCGACCCCTGCTCAGGACAGGGCCAATTTAACACATGTTAATTGTTACTCCATGTCTTTTCCAGTCAGTTGTAAATATGCCAAGGTAGGAGATTTCTCAGTCCCTCCAGGTAACCAGTGCTTGAAAGGGTTTTTTCCCCCTAATGTTGTGATGGAATTTTCATTCTTATTCCCTGATAGGCAAGTGTCAACTGGTGTTTACAGGGAAGGCAGTATGCTTGATAGAGATTCGATGAAGGAAAAACGCAGGGAGAGGTGGCATTTACATTCTTCAGCTTGCTCTTGGTCTTACTGGTTGCTCAGCAACTTGTCTTCGGTGAAACCAGATAAGATTTGAGTAGCAACATTGTTCTCCCAGTCAGCAGGCAGTTAAAGGACCAGGTAGTTGACCAAAGTGTTTGATGAAGTCAAAGCAGATTCTGTTTCTACCAATACTTTGAAGAGCATCGTGTTTACCAGCCTCCATTTCATGTCCTCTTCTCATGCCAGTTTTAGTGATTTCTGGTACCCTCCTTAGCTGCATCTCTTGAAAGATTTTATAAATTATTCCTAATATCTATTTTCAGCTCTGACTTGCTGACAGCACTGAACTTCTTCCTTAAGTCTTCACCTCACAAGTGATATGCTTTTTCTCCTACCCTCAAATTAATTTGGAATTGAAAAGTTCAAAGCCTTGCTATTTTCAAGTTTACTTTTGCATGATGTTTACATTCCTGATGCTGGTGCTTACAGCAGCTATAGACAGCACCCAAGCACCAAGAATATAGAGTCTGGCAACATTAAAAGTTGCCACCACAGCTGGAGCCACCATCTGTAAGACATCACACAGCTCATTTGGTACTTTAGGAAAAGTGTTACTCTCAGGTGGTCTCTTGAGGAGGTTTCTGCTGAGAGAAACAACAGTATGCCTTATTTTAATTTGAGGGTGTCAAAACCCAGGAAAATCTTTGGACTTTCAACTACAAATGTTATGTAAAACTGAACTTACTTATGAGCAAAAACCTTCTTCACAGGCTAGGGAAAATAAAACAAACAAAACCCAAACCCAAACAAGATGAAAACAAAAGCCCAATCAACTAACCAAACAAAAAGCAAAGGGGGGCAGGAATACTATTTAAATTCATAGGCTGCTAAACGTTATGAATGAACATACTAAGAGACTTAAATGACTTTTTGTTAATTCAGATGAACATAACTTATTTTTAAACAAACTGGAAAACCCAGAGGAATTTTGTTTTGCGTAACCTGGATTTGCCCTTTCTCTGGAGCTACTGGAACATGGGCCTTCTATACAATAAACACATAATATGGGAAATGAATAGAGATTAACCCACAGCATTAATAAGTTCATGTTTTGTAGCCCTCAGGATTTTCTTGGTCGTTTTGGCTGACTGGAAAGCAGCAGTTTTTGGAACGGTTTCTCTAGCCAGTGGAGCAAGCAGGTATGTTTCCTTCCCTGCAGACAGCAATCACAATCCTGTCCGTTTCACTGTCAGGAGGCACAAAGAAACTTGTAGAAAAAGTAATCCGTAAACAAAACACGACCTGAAACTACACATTGCAGTCATGAGGATCCAAACATGTTTGAGTTGGGACTGGGGGCCATAGATTGGCTGTTGTGGACTCCAGGGCAAAGCCACACAGGAAGTTAGTGCAGCCACCTTCCCTGCTGGCTAATCCACGTACGGATCCCATCCCAGATTGCTTTCAAAATACTAGTAGGGACTCTCCACCTATTCTCTTTCACTGATGCCAAGAGAAGACCCGCAGAAATCCAAAACCTCTACAGCAAGTTGTTAGCAAGGGTAATAAACTCACTGTTTATTTTTTAGTACCTTTAGTGCTTGAGAGATGGTAATACAGTACAAGACAGAAAATTACACTAATTTGATGAAACAGCTGATTTCCCTGAGACACAGATAAAACTAACTCAGCATTAAATCAAGTAGTTTTGTGAGACATGAAATTAATCTCCCATGAAAGTTACACACAGAGAAAGAGAAATAAAAAGAAGATGGGTAGCTGGACAAAAGTATTTGTTATTATAATTCCCATACAAATTTACTTTTGCAACGAGATTTGTAGGCATATAGATACTGCAGCATTTAACTTGGTTTGTTTTCTTTTTTGTTGGAGAAACAAGAGAAACACCTGGGAGATGAGTAACTAAAGTATTCTGTGTCTGCACACCTGCAGAGTACAGGTTGAGACACTTCAATATCAAAACCCTGGAAGCTGCCCAAGAGCAGGAATGGTGGGTATATAGCATGTTTCTGAAGCTCTGTAGGAAACTTTCACTGTGGACAACTCGGCTGCTGGCAGGTCACACCCCATGGCACACACCCATTTTTCTTAATGTGCTTCAAGAGAATTGAGCCAAGCTCTCTCTGCATTCACATATCTCTGTGTTTTTTTCTGGAGAAGATGGAGATTTTATAAATATGGGAGTAGATATCTAAGTAGGCTTACATGTATGCCTCTACAAGACTAAGAGACAGCATTTGAGCCAGTTAAGATGCATGAATGCTGGACTGAGTTCCCTTACCAGCTTTTTATTAGCATGAAGTCTGATCTACCGTGATGTATGTGGAGCCAGTAGGAAAAGTGGGAGAGGAGTGAGTTACTTCTGACAGCTACACAAGCTCGGGAATTTTTACCATAGGCTGCTTTAAGTAGGATTTTTTTCTGTGTAAAGGGAACAGCGACAAACCCATGAATAGTTAGGGCTTGTGCAGTCTTATCTACCACACCTTAAAAGTATTTTCCATTTGTAAGAACCCCAAAAGCTCAAACACATCTGTGATTTTCTGGCAAAAACAAAACAAAGTCATGAACTAAGATGAAAATTTGATACCCTAGACAGATAAACCTGCATAGATTATAGGTAGTGGAAAACACTAAAAATTTCTTGCAAATATTACACTCAGGCCATGGGTGACATTCCACTAAAGACATAGGTGTTGTAATTGTGAGATGACTGTTTTTCGCCTTTAAAATGACCGGTTTCCATATTTTGACTCCAGTATGGATTCAGGGCCATTTTCTCTGCTCTTGTTAACATGTAGTTTATAAGCAGGACCTCTTATGCAGTGAAAATATCTGTTTAAGGAAAGGGAAGCAAAAATAAAGTATCAAAGGAGCTAATTGCCATTTCCCAGCTGGATTCAGAATAAGTATCCCAACAAACATCACCCAACACTAACAAGGCCAAGCTGAATGGAGCTCTGAGCAACCTGGTCTAGTGGAAGTTGTCCCTGCCAATGGCACAGTGTTGGAACTAGATGATCTTTAATGTCCTAAATGTTCCAACCCAAATTATTATTCTATGATTCTATACCAACTTTGATGAAGAGTCACTACTCTTACTGATAACAACTACAGGAAACCTTGCAAATTTGGAATTAAAAAAACTAACCATTGAGCTTTACTCTTCAAACCATGTCTATGTCAGGAAAACCCCCCCACCTCTGTAAGCTCTAAATGTAAATGCTTATATGAAACTGCAACTTATCTTTCAGCTGAATATGACTAACTAGCCAGCAGACTCACAGCTAGCCTGTGAGTGGTTCTGTTGTGCAAGTCAAATAGTGAACAATAGGAAGAATTTTTTTATATCCCTGTGGTCTGCATTCCCCCAGTATTTGTGGTGTGTAGGTACATAGTCTAACCTAGGTCTGTAAACTCTCTCAAAAGTCGATGAGAACAAGAGAAGAGGGATTGCCTTTTGAAGGTGTTCGTTTAAGAATGGGATGAAACTGCCAAGTAATTTTCACCATCTATAAATAAAGATAGATTAGATCTCAGGTTTTATACCTCTAAAAGTTAGGCAAGACTGCCTCCTCTGTAAGTTAGTCCTATTCAAAAGGATTATTTCACTCTAGGCTGTAAAATAATTTGATTTGGTTAGATGTGTTTGGCAATGGAGATGTGTCAATTAGGAGTAAAGGATCTAAGTTTCAGTAGTGTCTCTGAAGGAACAACCCATCGTGAAAAATCCAGAGCAGACTGGAGTATTTTATAGAATAGTCACTATTATGCATACCTTTTCCATTTTGTTGAGATTGCTTTTCATATGGTCTTGCACTTTGAAAACATTAAACAATAGGTAGTATTACTTTTTATTACAAACAATTAGCTAAGCAGCCTTGGCAAAATTATTATTTTTTAAATAGTATTTCCTGATGAAGAAAAGACTAATCTATATCTAGGTATCCCTGGGGGAAAAAACAAGTCTTTGATCTATGGGGCTCATGAGTATACTAACCATGCATTCAAAGATACATGGAAATTCTTTATAAGGTAGTTAAAGTGAACAAAGCCAACTACAATCAGAAAACACTTCTTGAATAATTTCAAGCAGTCACCATGCTTTTGACTTCCCTTTTAAAAATGATGGCAGTATTGATAACATTTTATTGTATAGTGAAAAATCTCTCTGTATCTTCTCACTGAAAGAGGTGAAAATGGATTGTGCTAATCTCACATGGTGTATAAAAACTAGGCTTAATCCAAAAACCTGAATTGACACTGTGTGATTCATTTTACTCATCTACATTCTAAAGTAATGCAGAGATTAGGTAATAAAAATGATTCCTTGATCAATAGCTAATAAAAATGATTCACTAAAAGATCAGTGAATTCTGAAAGTGAAATATGACATCAAAATTTGTATTTAAAAAACCCCCAAAACATAAATATATGTAGACAATCACCTTTGACAAGTGCTCACTTATAGAGTTTTCCTTAAATGAGAACCTATTTTTTGCAATATGTGTGGTAGTACCAAAAAAGGGGTAGTCCTTTTTCACTGCCTTTATTAGAAACAAAATTATTTAGAAAATTATGAAGAGACACACTGTCTCTCATGTAGTGCATTTTCCCTTTAGCTGGCATCCAGGCTGCCGTTAAGAACAGGCTTCCTAGCAAAGGAAATGACATTCTGCTGTGCCTTTCATGATGGATGCTGTACAGTCACCAATCTGTAAACGAGAGCTGACACTGCAATACCGAGTATTTTATTGAAGCTTTTAAAAAATGGAGACTCTACTATAGTTTCTAGAGTCAGTATGACAGACATCTAAGTGATTAACTCCAGGACTTTTCTACAACCATCCTTTTCTTTTTGTGAAGTGATTATCTCATGAAAAGTAGTCATTCTAAATGACCTAAAATCCTATTAAAATCAAAAATAAATAGAAAGTATGTGCCTGTCACTGACTATGTACTAATGCTGAATTTCCAGAAAAGCCTGATGATGATTTACTCAATTTCTGTGGAGTGAGTAATGGAAAGACAAAGCAAGTATATCCTTACTTGTAAGAAACACTCTTGTCTCTTTCATCTTGCTGTGCTCTATCAATCTTTTCTGGTAGGAGGTGTGCTAAATATTCACGATAAAAATATGGATGCCAAAGACGAACTTTAAAAATGTCTATAATAGTGATAAGGAAACCTAGATATGATTACTTGGAATTGGAATTACAGCAGTGTCTGAGTATCAGATCTGAATTCAGTTTAGCTCTGCCCTCATTCTGTCTGCATTAAAGACATCTAATTTTATGTACTTTCACATCCCCATCTGACGCTTTCTGTTTCATCCTATCCACCCGTTTCACCCATTTAGAATAAATGTTTTTGGGGAATAGCTCATTTTGTAGATGCCTCGATGCTAAACAGGCCAAATAGTATTGATCCTAGTCCTAATTACAATATTACAACTAGGGAAAGGATAATTCACATCAAAATAATTAAGGGGTAAAGTATAATGAACCTTAAAGGATCATTGGTGATTCATACAGAAGGATAAAATTTATCTAGAAGGTCCAAACCAGAATTACTAATCAGGATGGTGGGATTCAGTTTAGCCCCAAAAAAAGAAATCAAAGCAAAGTCTGCAATCAGATCTTAAGAATGACAACACCAGGTCTGTAGAATTCTGACACTTCATTCAGGCAAAATTTAATAACAAAGGGTTCATAAACTGGGTCAACTAAAACATTGATACTAAAATAGGAAAAATTTTTGTGTTTAGTATATATGACATCAATAATTCACAAATACTCAGAAATTAAAGGAGAGAGTCCTCTTGCGTGATTATTTGTTTATTTCATTGTGTTTTTTGAAATCTAATTCCTGAGTTTGGATACATCAGATTATCAGTGAATATTTAAATGTAACAGGCACAACAACAATAAACACAAGTTGTAGTTCAGGGAATCTAAGATGAACTTGAAACCTTTGCTTGTAAAATTGAGAAAAAAGGTTGAAATCTGATGTAAGTTTGCCTTTATGGCTTGGAAGTGGGATATGGGCTTCCAGAGCACTATATGATAAAGGACCATATCCCTATTGTTCTCAAACCCAGCAAATATGAAGGAAGTTAAGAGACTTCCTCAGGTATGCAGAGTGAAAAAACAATACACAGTGAAGGCTCAGGTCTGAATGATACCTATCAGCTTCTGTAGTTCCACTGGGCAATGGCCCATCAATCTTTGCACAAAGTATACTATCACACAGTGTTCTTATACAGTCCCATACAACAGAATAAAGGTGATGGTATTTTGCCTTGTGAGTATGAAAATGACCAAAACCCAACCTGTGATAGCCAATTTTCTTCTATGTTGCCTAGTCAGCAATCAGAAAATGCTGTTTGCTAAACAATGTGCTTTTTTTGATGCTGCCTCTTTACCTCAGTATTAATTGACCTTGATTCCCAAAGTGAGTCTCTAATTGCTGTGCAGCAACATATCTGCTGTCAGTAATTCCCAATGATTGACTTCAATTTCTCACTGCTTGAAGTTGTGCTTTCGTGTGGTCTCTCCTTTATTTCACTCCAGCAGCTGCTTTGGCATTCTGCATCTTCTGTTTCAGATACATGAGTGGCTCTGCACATTTGTGTTGTGAATATCATGACTTCAAACTCTGAAAGACTTTTATGTCCCAAAACGTTCTCATTGCAGATTTTATCCTGCCATCTGATGTGCAATATGGCCCACAGATGGTACAGATGAAATCACCCTACAAGCTGTAAATGTTGATAGCCAAAATAAGAAGTTAGAAGAAAACATATCATTAATGTCTCGTCAAAAAAAGCAAAACAAAAATAAGTCCAAATAGGAAAAGAGTTACTGCATTAAAGCTACCAGAATAATTCTCACTCATTCGGTACAAATCTCTAATTAAATTCAAACACAAATTTTGAGGGAAATCTAGACTGCAATTACTAGGATCAATTTAGATATAATTAAGTAATCTGAGTCAGAGTTATCATATGCTATAACATAGTATTATGTGGGCACCTTGATAAGCTTTCCAATCTCTCACAAACCTTTAATAGCAATAATAGTTACTATCTAAATCTGTCCAGAGCCACATGGCAACATTATCTCAAAAGGACTGACACTGACATTACTTAATTCCATTATATTCATGTGTAGTATATACATAAATATATACTGTTGATATACACAGCATAAAAAATGCACCACTTAGAACTGGCAAAGTGAGAAAGTTTGGTCCTAAAGCCTGAGCTGATTTGGTAAATTCTCTTAAACTCTGATTCAACTGAATTTTTAGCTACCTGTTGTTAAGGGTCATATTATTAGCAGCTTTATAAATACAGAGATACCAAGATGTTTAGGCTAATGGAGGTAGCATGTCTTCAGGTAATTCATGGCAGAAGCCCAGCTCTAAGCAATTCAAGCATGTGAATAGCCCAAAGACAACTGATGTAGCTATTCACATTAAATTCACATGAAATCAGAATCAAAGTAGCCAGTGAACAACCCAATTGCAAAGCTTTGTCTGGGAGGTGCCTTGGTTTTGAACATTAAATGAATCTAGCCTTTTTCTGCATTAATCAGACTCTTGGCTATAACCAGGAGCTCCAGAACTTATATTTATTCTCCTGCTACAGATGTTTTCATTTCTGGACCATGCAGCATTTTTGCAGTGCCGCACTGTTGCTGTGCCACATCTACTTTCTCTAAGGGGTACAGACACTTTTTTCTCTCCCACTTTTTGATGGGAAGGATTCTAGAACTTAGTGTTTTAACCAGCAAGTACAGTAGAAGAGGATGTAACAAAATTACTGGACTTCTTTTTCTCTGTCACACTGCAGCAGGTTCCTGTCAAAGAAAATGAATGAACAACACTGCCATTTTTTTGTCAATATACCCTTTTCTTTCCTTGTTGTGGAGGCAAAAAGATAAAACACTGCATAGGATTGAGCCCTATGGTCTCAAGAGATGAGACTTTTTGAGAAGCTCTCAAGAAATACATCCTGTGAAAAGCAAAAAGGGAGATGGTTTGTATGCTTGCTTAATCAATCCAAGGCAAAATGAAGGAAATGCAAAATTATTTTTTCCCCAGTTCAATAGGTATTTACCCTCAGAGCACCTGTCTATATTTTTGGTCTCCTTCCCATGCTCTTGCTATGTCTGACCTGCATCTTTGTACACAGCAAGAATCCAAACCCACTTCTTCCCCATTCACTTGAACGCAATTTAAATGTTCCAGATCCTTCTGTTTCCAATCTCTCCAATATAATCAGACCCCCTCATCTTTACCCACCTCAATTAAATATCAGAAACAATATCAGCTGAATTTAATGTCAGACACAAATATACTCAGAGTGCCCTTCTCCTGTTCACCTCCAGCAACCTCCTAGCATGCTAAATCCCTTCAGCTTCTATTTCAGCACTCCTGGACCAGCTCCATTGCTAACTAAACCCAAACACAACATGAGGTGATCCTCCCACCCAAATTTTAGCTCTGACAAGTGTGCATTGCAGGGCCATCTCTCACAGGACAGATGGCACTCCTAGTGCCGTCTTCTGCCCTACCAGCCACCGACCTACGCTGGACATCCCGACAGGGTTTTGACACTTCCTAGCTTGGCTCCTCTCATTGCAGGGTTTCGCCCCTTCCCTCACAGACTGGAAGCACTCCAGTTCGCTCCGTCCTCACCAAGTCCCGGCCGTACGTCCCAAGCCTCCCTGCTCTCCACTTGCCTCATGTCCACGCTAGCTCCTGTTCCATCACCTCAGTCCCTGACACGACGCTAGCACGCCCTTCCCAGCCCCGCCGCCCTGGGGCACGGCCGGGGACGCCGCCGCCGGACATCCCCGCACCTGAGTGCAGCACTCCCGCGGCCACCGCCTGCTCCCCGGGGCCGCCGGCCCTCGACCCCTCTCCTCCCGCTGACAGAGCAGGAGGGGCGGCACCTGCGGGTCCGCCCCATTCTCCTCCCCTCGCCTCCCCTCCCCTCCTCTCGCCGAGAGAGAGAGAGAGAGAGACCGAGAGCCGGAGGGAGGGAGAGAGACGGTGGCACCGAGGTGGCGGGGAGGGACTGCCTGAGCACAGTGCTCGGCGTGAGGGGAGGGAGGGGGGAAATTAAAAAATACCCAAAAACAAAGCCCCAAATTTTCAAATATTTAAATTTAAACAAAGAAGTGAGGGAGGTGTAGAAGGAGAGTGCTGCAACTTTTTCTCTCTCTGCCCAGCAAGGTAAGGGAGCGGCGCGGGGCTTCGCTTCGCTTTCTCGCCGGTATCTGGGAGGGCACAAAGGTAGCGGGATCGGGCGGCGGCGGCGTCTCCGCTCGTGGAGTCGCGCTCGGCGTTGTCACCCTGCGGAGCGCAGCCCCGGGG